>SKCR01027921.1:0-33652 GCA_019454045.1 Zanthoxylum bungeanum | reverse complement strand
CATACATCATCTTTTAATATATATACTCATTGTTGTATTTAAATGCTTAATCTTTCCTTGGGACATATAATAGAAACCAACAATGGAGATGATGATCACGCAGGGATACATAACTGGTTCTCTATTATGTTGCAACTATCGAGATAATATGACAAGGTCATGATTATACTATTATAGAGACTAGTTGCTTGTGATTCGATATATGCTTCGTACGGGGCAGACACTATTCCAACCCAGGCCTTGTATGTGACATCAGATACTGGATCGCAATACACAATACTACGTATACTACGCCTGACAAAGATTAAATATTCCTTACAGAATATTTCTGGAGAATTGGGTAGGCACGGTGCTTTGCTAGAAACCAACCTTGTCTTGTAAATCGGTAAAAACGTGGTACGGGGTACGCACGTGTTTGGATAGTCTGACGACCAGATTTACTGCCAACATATCCAGGGATCTCATGGGTCGCTTCCCGAAGATTCACCGATGACGAAAATTAATCTATGATTAATTACGGCGAGAATTTATCTGGGATAAAATTCAGATAGAAGAGAGAGAACGATTAATTCAGAATTAATCGATTAAATAATATATTCGATATTTTAAATGAAATTAGATTTCATGACGGAATTAAAATTGGATTTTAATTCGGGCGAACGAATTAATTTAGAATTAATTCGCAAGCGACTTTAATAGTAATTTTGCTAGGCATAATTATTTAATTAAATTTGATTTAATTACGTCGCAATAGAAAATTCGTTAATTCAGAATTAACGAACCCGAACCCAGAATGCGTTTGCGGGCCAACTCGAATTTTGAATCAATTGGGGCCCACAACAAAATTGATTGAATAACATGTTTTGTGTGAATACATGGATGTATTGTATGAATAATGTATATCGGATGGATATTAGATGGGTGAGGGCAGTTTTGGAAATTGTTGTAATAAATTTAGAATTTATTAAATTGGACCTGCGTGTCCAGTCTTATCTCTCGACTCTTTGTAATTCTCTTCTCACCAATTACCCTCAATGTAAATGAGGTTTCTTTATTGTATCATTATTATTTTATTTATCGCGCCTTATTATGCTTTTAGAATGCATGCTTAAGGGTTTATAATGAGACCTAATCAAAGATAATTAACTGGTTGCCAATTACGCGAAAGCATTTTCCTTTCATTGAGTGATTCATTCTCAAGATCCAAGATTGACATTGGTTTGTTGGCCAAAGTCAAGACCTTTGTCCATCGCGGATGTGTTTGAATCATGAAAGCTTTGTTCCATATCGCATGTCTTGGGCAAGTTGTGATTTGTTGGCCAAAGTCAAGGTCACTTCTTGTTTATCGACATGGATTACGAAGCTTTCCAAAGTCAATGGGTCCGGCTTAACTGGAATCATTAAGCTTGTTGAGCCAAAGCCAAGGCTTAGTTGAATCATTAAGCTTGTTGAGCCAAAGCCAAGGCTTAGTTGGATATATTGGCATATACATTGTATATATGTTTCGGACTTAGAGGTCCACCTTCCGGATCTAGGAATTGGATGATATCCAATTGATCTTAGAGATCTACCTAGTTAAATATCATACAGCTTGTTGGCCTAAGTCGAGGTTGTGTGTTATTTAACGGGATCCTAGCCCACTAGGAAACTAATTTTCCCGAGTACTCAACAGAGGGTTAGAGGCTCGCCGAAAAATAGTGGGAGGCTAGTATTGAATTTGCAATTTCGTTCAAATACTTGCCAAATACGCGTTTTCAAATTATTTCGTCAATTTTATATATTTATTAGTTGGACTAATATTTTATTATTTTTCTTGTAACAGTTGGACTGTACCCAAATATCGTTAATTGAATAGTTTGACTATTGCAATTAAGATGACTGGAAAGATCGGAGTTAGAGACTTTATCATGGGTGAAAATTTCTTTAATGGCGCAAACTTTCCTGATTGGGATATGAACCTCAGGAGTGTCCTTGGGGCTGAGAGGATGCTCTATATAATAGAGAGACATCTCAGGCCTAAGCCCGGAAATGAGCAGCCGCTTGAGCTTGAGCTTTGGAAGACTCATAGTGATGACAACTCAACTGCTCAATCTGTCATGCTCACTGTGATGACCCCTCAATTTCGTCGCCAAACAAGGGATTGGATCCCTATACTATGATGCCAAAATTGAAGGACTTTCATCGATCTAACCTTAGATCGCAAATGTATGAATTGCAGAAGAAGCTCTTTCGCTCTCAAATGTCAGAGGGTACATCTGTTGAGCACCATGTGTCACAGATGATTGCTGACATTGAACAATTGGGTTAGCTAGGCATAACCTTTGAGGTTGAGACTTCTATAGATTTGATCTTGTAGTATATTCCTGACAGCCGGATCGGGTTCATCATGAACTACAATATGATGAACCAAGACCACACTCTTGGAGAGCTGATGGCAATGCTACGTGAAGTAGAAAAAGAGCTATTGAAGGGCAAAAAGCGCGAGGCGCTCTTCGCTTCAACATCTCAGTCTCCCAAGGCTTGGCCGAAGGGTACTGGAGGTGTAAAGAAGAAAAAGAAGAAGAAGGGCAAGGCCAAATCGTCAAAGTCTCATGAGAAGGAAAATGACAAATCCCAAGATGTATGCCTACAGTGTGGCAAACAGGGTCACTGGAAGAGTGACTGTCGTGAGTGCAAGGCACACATGAAGGAAATCAAAGTGGGCAAGGCACCGGCTTCAGGTATGTTTGTTATAGAAATAAACATGTCTACTTTTAGTTTTAAAAATTGGATTTTTGATTCTGGTTGTGGTACTCATAGGTGTACTGATGTGCAGGATCTGCAGATTAACAGGAGACTGGCCTCAGGAAAGATTCACCTCCGCGTTGGAAATGGGACTAGAGTCTTCGTTTTGACCGTTGGGACTTATATTTTGGAACTGCCCTCGGGGCATGTACGTAATCTTTCAGACTGTTATTATGTACCTAGTTTGACTAGGAATATTATATCTGTATCTTTATTAGCCCAATGTGGGTATACTTTTGTTTTTAGAAACACTGGGTGTTTTATGTATAAAAATGATATGGAGATATGCAGTGCTGATATGAATAATGGTCTTTATATTTTGAATACAAATCAATCTCAAACATATAATGTAACAAACAAAAGGCTTAAACTAAGTAGCAAAGATGAAACTTATATGTGGCATTGTCGTCTAGGACACATCAACAAAACTCGCATATCCACACTTTCGAAGAGTGGGTACTTGGACGGATTTGATCCAAATTCATATGACGTCTGTGAATCTTGTTTATTAGGTAAAATGCCTAAAACACCTTTTAGTGGTAAATGTGCACGTGCCACCGAACTGTTAGCCCTCGTTCATAGTGACGTATGTGGGCCCATGTCTAGCCAGGCTAGAGGTGGATATGAATACTTCATAACCTTTACGGATGATTCATCGCGTTATGGTTATGTGTATCTTATGAGACACAAGTCGAAAACCTTTGAGAAATTCAAAGAGTTTTGACACGAAGTAGAAAAACAGACCGAGAAAAGTATTAAAAATTTACGGTCGGACCATGGGGGAGAATACTTAATGTGGGACACAGAAAATGGACAATGAATGCTGTCCCGGGCTCGCGGCCCGGTTGGGAGTACGGAGTAGCCCGCGGGGGACTAAACAGAAGAATAATGGAGTCTCCACCTGGTGTGAACCGGGAAAATGAGATTTAAGGCCGCACTCACCCCTCGCAAGGGAAGACCTCAAACCGTTGGGTTCGGAACGGTCCCTTATGTCACTTGTAATGAAAGGATTTATGTAATAATTTAATCAAGCTTAAGTAACACTTATTTCCGAGAGTATCATGCTTCTAAATTCACATGTACAAAATAAAACTTGCACCTAAATTTACATATATTTTACATCTAAGATTGCATGCTTGAAAGTACATCAAAGTAGCAACGAACATACAACTTCATTGGCATATTGTATTCACGAAAGCACAAGCACACACACTAACCACACAAGCACACATGTGAGCACTTTTCCAAGTGGTACGTGGAATTGTATCCCAAGTACAGACCGCACTACCGTCCATTCGGAATCGGCTACAGAATTTATGTCTGGGTTTCCATCCGATACACCGCGAGAAATAATACTCAAATGCTATCATGACATGGATATATGAATTGTAATATGTTAAGCCAAGACAAAGGTAAATGATGCAACCAATGGGATAAATATGATTTTCATCATGATGCGTACAAAGATAAGAATGACTATATGAGATTTCGTAATACATGCATGAATGGTATAGTTGGCTTTATGACGTGAGGAGTTGTGCTTGTGGTAAGCGGCTTAATGGCAGGCGAATTGCTTGAATTATTTGAGTGTGTGGGGACTGTTTGTAGTTTAGGGCATGAAGGCAAAGGAAGGGAATTAGCGATAGTCAGTGGGTGAGCATTAGGTTAGTGTACTGGGCTGTGTACGCATGAGTGAATGGCAGTGTGTGCGTGAGTGAGGGGGGCAGTGTGTGCGTGAGTGAATGGGACGTGAGCGTGGGTGTTGTGGTGTGCAGGTCTGGGTGGCAGTGTGAGGTATTGTGAGCTGTGTTATTACATGAAGGGTGAGGCCTGTTATGTGAGATGAGGTGGTGAGGGTAATGGCGTGAAGGTGGGGATCAACTAGGGTATTTGCGTGGAGGTGCTTTGTGTTTTTCAGTTGCCGAGAGTAGAGGGGGTGAGAAATCTTGGCTAGATTAGGAATACAAAATATTTAATTTGTTATGATTGATTTTAATTAGGCATGATATTTGTTAAGTTTGGTATATAATATATTTGATTTATCTTTATTAGGCATGTAATTTCTTTAATTTGTGTAAGTATTTTTATTATTTTGGTAGGTGATTATTTAGATTTTATTTGTTTTATTTAATTTGGTATATGACTTAATTAATTATTTTATTTAATTACATTATCTAATTAATATTTAACTTAATATTTGATTTAATTTGGGTGTGTATTAGGTAAATGGGCGTGTGGGCCTTGGTTGGGGCGTGTGGGCCTTTGGTTGGTGGGTTTGGTTTGTGTGGGCTAGGTGTGTGGGCTTGCGGGGATTTTAGGTGAAGGCCAAGGGGCTTGCGGGGATTTTAGGCCGAGGTTAGGTGATTTGTGAGTATTTTGGGTCGGGAATAATTTTTAAAATGGACAACCAACAAGTAACCCGAAGCTAAACCAGCGAACTTAATCCGATTATGAGTCAATTCTTGACTCTTCCCTTCCGACATCCGTTTCCCGTGGCTTCCGCGACTTAAAAGGTAGTGCCTCCAACTGAGACTTATCATCGGGTTTCACATGCAAAAATGCAATGCCTACAGTCGCCCCCACTAGCAATGACGAGGGTATATTGTATTCACGAAAGCACAAGCACAAGCACACTAACCACACAAGCACACATGTGAGCACTTTTCCAAGTGGTACGTGGAATTGTATCCCAAGTACAGACCGCACTACCATCCATTCGGAATCAGCTACGGAATTTATGTCTGGGTTTCCATCCGATATACCGCGAGAAATAATACTCAAATGCTATCATGACATGGATATATGAATTGTAATATGTTAAGCCAAGACAAAGGTAAATGATGCAACCAATGGGATAAACATGCTTTTCATCATGATGCGTACAAAGATAAGAATGACTATATGAGACTTCGTAATACATGCATGAATGGTATAGTTGGCTTTATGACGTGAGGAGTTGTGCTTGTGGTAAGCGGCTTAATGGCAGGCGAATTGCGTGAATTATTTGAGTGTGTGGGGACTGTTTGTAGTTTAGGGCATGAAGGCAAAGGAAGGGAATTAGTGATAGTCAGTGGGTGAGCATTAGGTTAGTGTACTGGGCTGTGTACGCATGAGTGAATGGCAGTGTGTGCGTGAGTGAGGGGGGCAGTGTGTGCGTGAGTGGATGGGATGTGAGAGTGGGTGTTGTGGCGTGCAAGTCTGGGTGGCAGTGTGAGGTTTTGTGAGCTGTGTTATTGCGTGAAGGGTGAGGCCTGTTACGCGAGATGAGGTGGTGAGGGTAATGGCGTGAAGGTGGGGGTCAACTAGGGTATTTGCGTGGAGGTGCTTTGTGTTTTTCAGTTGCCGAGAGTAGAGGGGGTGAGAAATCTTGGCTAGATTAGGAATACAAAATATTTAATTTTTTATGATTGATTTTAATTAGGCATGATATTTGTTAAGTTTGGTATATAATATATTTGATTTATCTTTATTAGGCATGCAATTTCTTTAATTTGTGTAAGTATTTTTATTATTTTGGTAGGTGATTATTTAGATTTTATTTGTTTTATTTAATTTGGTATATGACTTAATTAATTATTTTATTTAATTACATTATCTAATTAATATTTAACTTAATATTTGATTTAATTTGGGTGTGTATTAGGTAAATGGGTGTGTGGGCCTTGGTTGGGGCGTGTGGGCCTTTGGTTGGTGGGTTTGGTTTGTGTGGGCTAGGTGTGTGTGCTTGCGGGGATTTTAGGTCAAGGCCAAGGGGCTTGCGGGGATTTTAGGCCGAGGTTAGGTGATTTGTGAGTATTTTGGGTCGGGAATAATTTTTAAAATGGACAACCAACAAGTAACCCGAAGCTAAACCAGCGAACTTAATTCGATTATGAGTCAATTCTTGACTCCTCCCTTCCGACATCCGTTTCCCGCGGCTTCTGCAACTTAAAAGGTAGTGCCTCCAACTGAGACTCATCATCGGGTTTCACATGTAAAAATGCAATGCCTACACTTAAGCAATGCGTTTTTTGATTACTAGAAAGAATATGGTATTCTTTCACAGTGGACTCCTCCCGGAACACCTCAATTAAACGATATGTTTGAATGGAGAAACCGAACCTTGTTGGACATGGTAAGGTCAATGATGAGTCGCACTTAGCTATCTATTTCCTTTTGGGGATATGCATTGAACAATGCAATACTTATTTTGAATAAGGTTCTGTCAAAGTCTGTTCAACAGACTTCGTATGAGATATGGACAAGAAAGAAACCGAGTTTCTTATTCATGAAGATTTGGGGATGCTGAGCATACGTTAAACATTTGGATGGTACCAAACTTGAACCCAAATAGGATAAGTGTCTATTTGTAGGTTATCCTAGGGAAACCAAAGGATATTACTTCTACAACCCATAAGAGAACAAAGTATTTGTTGCTCTACATGTGGTTTTCCTTGAGAAGGAATTCCTAAATGCAGTGGTAAGTGGGAGGAAAATAGAACTCGATGAAAGTCGGAGTGATACTGTGTCTGACATAGAATCCTTAACGGAACATGAACAGTTCATCAGGGATGAAACTGTACCACAATCTTCGAATAAACAAGAACCACGTAGATCGGAGAGAGTCAGAAAACAACCTGAGAGGTATGGGTTTCTGATCTCACCTCATGTGGATATTAATCTTATTAAGGAAGATGAACCGGCTACATATGAGGAAGTGATACAAGGTATCGACTCCAGTTTATGGCAAGATGCCATGAAGTCCGAAATGGATTCCATGTACACCAACCAAGTTTGGACACTGGTTGATGCACCAGAAAGCGTAAAACGTATTAGTTGCAAATGGGTCTTCAAAAAGAAGACCGACATGGATGGCAACATACAAACGTACAAAGCTAGGCTTGTAGCGAAAGGGTATCATCAACGACATGGTGTCGATTACGATGAAACTTTTTCACCTATTGCCATGATTAAATCCATTCGGATAATGCTTGCTATTGCTGTATATTTTGATTACGAGATATGGTAGATGGACGTCAAAACGCTTTCCTTAACGGAAACCTTTTGGAGGATGTTTATATGCAACAACCTGACAGTTTTGTCGTACCTAAACATGCAGACAAGGTTTGTAAGTTAAATCGATCCATTTATGGATTGAAGCAAGCATCGCGTTCTTGGAACCAATGTTTCGATGAGATCATAAAAGAATATGATTTCATTCAAAACGTATATAAGAAGGTTAGTGGGAGCGCACTGACATTCATTGTCCTTTACGTTGATGATGTATTACTTATTGGCAATGACATTCCCATGCTACAATCAGTGAAAGCTTGGCTTTCATTAAAATTCTCCATGAAAGATCTGGGAGAAGCAGCCTTTATTCTGGGAATAAAGATCTACCGGGATAGATCTAGAAAGCTGCTTGGACTCGCCCAGAGCACGTATATTGACAAAGTGTTGAAGAGATTCAACATGGAACAGTCAAAGAGGTGACTGTTTCCACTGTCACATGGCATCACTCTATCTAAGGACATGTGTCCTAAAACTCAAGATGAGAGAGATAATATGAGTCAGATCCCATTCGCTTCGGCAGTCAGATCGATCATGTATGCCATGATATGTACGCGACCTGATGTCTCGTATGCTTTGAGCATGTGTAGTCGCTATCAGGCCGATCTAGGTGATGGTCATTGGATGGCGGTTAAGAATATCCTTAAGTATCTTACACGAACTAAGGATGCTTCTTAATCTATGGAGATGGAGAACTTCAGGTAACAGGGTATACCGATGCAAGTTTCCAAACCAATAAAGACGACTGTAAGTCGCAACCCGGGTATATATTTTGTTTGAAAAACGGAGCAGTGAGCTGGAAATCTTCCAACCAAGAGACTGTTGCTGATTCAACAACAGAAGCAGAGTATATTTCTGCAGCTGAAGCAGCAAAAGAGGTAGTTTGGATCCGTAAATTCCTAATTGGATTAGGAGTAGTTCTTTTAGCAGCTGAGCCCATTCCATTGTATTGTGACAATAACGGGGCTATAGCACAGGCTAAAGAACCGCGGTCTCATCAATGATCCAAGCATGTACTTCGACGTTTCCATCTGATTCGTGAGAGCATACATCATGGTGATGTGAAGATCGAGAAGGTCGCATCAGAGGACAACATTGCAGATCCGCTGATGAAAGCTTTTCCTCAGCAAAAGTTTGAGCGACATGTACATAGTTCAGGTGTTAGATGCTTGAGTGATTGGCTATAGGCCAAGTGGGAGATTGTTGGATAATTATTCCCCATAGTGTCACTATTTGTAAAAGGCATTGTGGTTTTTGTACAAATTAACTCTGTGACAATGGAAATTGCTATTTTATCATTTTTTAATTAGATTTCTTGAATATATAAATGATAAAAGTCCTTATGATTAGTTCCGGATTATAAGATATGAGACAATATCAATCCACTAAGGTTTAATAATTAAATATCCCTAGTCATAGTATTATCGAGATTGGACATCGATAATGAGGAATAGACTAGTATTGCACTTGTGCGTGTCATGGAAGCGTAACATCATAGTTCTCATATATTTAAGTATTGGATGCTTATGCAAGTGTGATATGAGGTTGTGTTTACAGGAACAACTTCGCTCTGGATAGACCCCACAGAATCCCATTCGTAGTATGACTATGTGTTAATGGGAATCCTCATCAAGGTAGGTGTATTTGGTCTTAACCTGAGACTTACATCGCTAGTACTTGCGACAATCAATACGCTTTGGCTTTGGTCGTCCGAGACTTTAACAGGTTATGTATACGCCTCTTCTGTGTTTATTGAGAATCGTAGTGTATTGGGTGTGATGTCAAGACTGAAGTATCACTTCAGTCATATAGAGATGATGATCACACAAGGATACATAACTGGTTCTCTATTATGTTGCAACTATCAGGATAATATGACAAGGTCATGATTATCCGATTATAGAGACTAGTTGCTTGTGATCCGATATCTGCTTCGTACAGGGCAGACACTATTCTAGCCCCAGGCCTTGCATGTGACATCAGATACTAGATCGCAATACGCAATACTACGTATACTACGCCTGACAAAGAATAAATATTCCTTAAAGAATATTTCTGGAGAATTGGGTAGGCACGGTGCTTTGCTAGAAGCCAACCATGTCTTGTAAATCGGTAAAAATGTGGTACGGGGTACGCACGTGTTCGGATAGTCTGACGATCGGATTTACTGCCAACATATCCAGGGATCTCATGGGTCGCTTCCTGAAGATTCACCGATGACTTATGACTCGAAAAGAATTAATTTGGGATTAATTATGAGAGGGAGAAAATTAATCTAGGATTAATTATAGCGAGAAATTATCTGGGATA
Organism: Zanthoxylum bungeanum; assembly: GCA_019454045.1. Taxonomy (NCBI): domain Eukaryota; kingdom Viridiplantae; phylum Streptophyta; class Magnoliopsida; order Sapindales; family Rutaceae; genus Zanthoxylum; species Zanthoxylum bungeanum. The sequence continues at coordinate 23,509 of SKCR01027921.1, read as the reverse complement.
AAATTCAGATAGAAGAGAGAGAACGATTAATTCAGAATTAATCGATTAAATAATATATTCGATATATTAAATGAAATTAGATTTCATGACGGAATTAAAATTGGATTTTAATTCGGGCGAACGAATTAATTTAGAATTAATTCGCGAGCGACTTTAATAGTAATTTTGCTAGGCATAATTATTTAATTAAATTTGATTTAATTACATCGCAATGGAAAATTCGTTAATTCGGAATTAACGAACCCGAACCCGGAATGTGCCTGCGGGCCCACTCAGATTTTGAATCAAGTGGGGCCCACAACAAGTCACATCATTAGTCATTCACTTAACTTTTCGGTGATGGAAGTTAGTAGAATATTTGATGTTATCTTGTAAAACACATTGCCTTTATTTAATTGAAATGAGTGACCTTTTACCAACTTTGGATTTTGGTATATGATTTTGGTTTTTGGAAAATCAAAAACAAGTCAACACATTTTCATTCTCTTCTTCCTCTCACCACCGAATTTCTCCCTCTCTTTTACTCTCACATTGCCGTGAGTTACAAAGGAACAATGGGAAGTTTTGTTGCAACATTTTCCTAGAGCTACCACTTAAAAGAATCATACAAAGGTGTTAGGGAAACATTCCCATTGAGTTTGGAATTAAACTTGGAAGCTTGGAGCTCAAACATACAATCAAAGAAAACTTGGAGCACTTCACAAAGAAGAAAAAAATTATTATTCTCTACATCCACAAACCGATCAATGTGAGTATATTTACGCTATATTCCTTTGAGTATTCATATATGTTTTATGCTTATATGTTCTTGGGATTGGTCTTAGAGACCCAACTGGGACTTATTCATTAGTTTTGCCGAATTTTTTAGTTTTAGACTTAGAAGATTGTGTTTATGTACCTTCTCTAGTAAAGAACATAATTTCAATTTATTCTTTATGTAATAAAGGCTTTTCATGCCTAATAGGTTGTAATGACTGTTCTATTTATTTCAATGAAATAAAATATGGAGATGGTATTTTCAATAATGGTATCTATGTCTTACAAACTAACAAAGAATGTTGAACCTCTAATATATACAACGTTAACTTGAATAATCTCAATGAATCACTTCTATGGCACAGTCGCTTAGGTCATATCAATGAAACAAGATTAACTAAGCTACATAATGATGGGTATTTCAAACCCTTCAAATATAAACCTTATGGAACTTGTGAGTCTTGTTTACTTGGTAAAATGACCAAATTACACTTCAAAGGTAAAAGATAGCGTGCAGCGGAGACATTAGAACTCATACACTTTGATGTATGCGGACCAATGTCAGTCACCACTAGAGGTGGATTCTCATACTTCATTACCTTTATTGATATCATTCACGATATGGGTATGTGTACCTTATGCGGTACAAATCTAAAGCCTTTGAGAAATTCAAAGACTTCAAGGCTGAAGTAGAAAACCAGCTTAATAAAAGTATTAAGTCACTAAGGTCTGACCGAGGTAGTGAATACTTAAGCAACGAATTTCAAGATTACTTGAGAGAAAATGGCATTGTTTCCCAGTGGACTCCTCTGGGAACTCACAGCATAATGGGGTCTCCGAAAGGAGAAATCGAACATTATTAGATATGGTCCAATCAATGATGCCAGACACAGATCTACCTTTTTCATTTTGCTTGCTTTAGAAACTGTAATACTACTACTAAACCAAGTTCCTTCCAATACTGTTAGTCAAACACCATATGAGTTATGGTCTGGGAAACATCCTAGTATTAGTTATCTAAGAGTTTGGGGATGTGACGCATATGTAAATGTCACACAAACTAACAAATTGGATGATAGGGCAGTTAAATGTAAGTTTGTGGGATATGCCTTGAACTCAAGAGCATACGTGTTCTACGTCCCAAATGAACAAAGAACATTTGTCTCACGAAATGCCAAATTTCTAGAGAATGAATTCCTTCTCAAGAAATATAGTGGGAGTAGACTTGACCTTGATGAGGTACGAGAAGAACAAACTAATATAGAACTAAACCCCAGGCCCCTCAAAAGGGCAGCGACGGAACAACCACAAGGTTATGAACTCAGAAGGTCTGGTAGGGAAATACATGAGCCTGAAAGATATGATTTCCATATTGATGAGGAACATGATTAGGTCATTGATAATGACGATCCCACTAGTTATGACGAAGCAATGCGTGACATTGATTCAGTCAAGTGGCTTGAGGCCATGAAATCCGAAATAGACTTTATGTATCATAATCAAGTTTGGGACTTGGTAGATGCACCTGGAGGGATAAAACCCATAGGCTGTAAGTGGATTTACAAACGTAAAACGGATGCAGAAGGCAACATCCAAACCTATAAGGCTAGGTTGGTGGCGAAAGGTTATAGACAAATCCAAGGAATTGACTATGACGAAACCTTCTGACTTGTTGCAATGATAAAGTCCATTCAAATTTTACTGGCACTAGCTACACACTTTGATTATGAGATTTGGCAGATGGATGTCAAAACAACTTTCCTTAATGGGAACCTCGTAGAGGAAGTCTATATGACACAAGCTGAGGGGTTTGCATCTAAGAATGATCATAATAAAGTGTGCAAGCTTAAACGATCCATTTATGGACTCAAGCAAGCCTCTAGAAGTTGGAATATACGATTTGATGAGACAATCAAAGAATTTGACTTCATCAAATATGTAGACGAGCCTTGTGTTTACATGAAAAGTAGTGGGAGTGCTGTTGTATTTCTTATATTATATGTCGATGACATATTAATCATCGGGAATTATATTCCCATGATGCAAGCCACCAAGCAATGGTTATCTCAGAATTTCTCCATGAAAGATTTGGGAGAAGCAGCATACATCCTCGACATTAAGATCTACCGTAATATATCTAAGAGGTTGTTATTACTTTCTCAATCTAAGTACATAGATAAAGTTTTGAAAAGATTCAAAATGAAAGATTCCAAAAGAGGTAATTTACCAACTTGTCATGGAATCAAATTATCTAAAGAGCAATGTCCACATACTCCTTCAGATAGAGAGCGTATGAGTAGGATCTCTTATGCTTCAGCAATTGGATCGATCATGTACGCCATGCTATGTACAAGTCCTGATGTCTCTTATGCTCTTATCATAATGAGCAGGTATCAAGAAAATCCTGGTGAGTAACACTGGGCAGCTGTCAAAACAATCCTCAAGTATTTAAGAAGAACTAAGGATGTGTTTTTGACATACGGAGATTGTTCTGAGATGAAAGTCATTGGTTACTGTGATGCGAGCTTTCAGACCGATATGGATGACAACAGATCACAAACAGGATAGCTGTTTACTTTGAATGGCGGTGCTGTCAGTTGGAAAAGCTCAAAGAAGTCAACTACAGTGGACTCCACCACTGAAGCCGAGTATATTACAGCATCTGAGGATGCTAAAGAAGCAGTCTGGATAAAGAAGTTCATCACAGAGCTGGAAGTGCTTCCCGCGATCAAGAATGGCGTCATGATGTACTGTGACAACACGGGCGCCATTGCTTAATCAAAGAACCAAGGTCCCACCAGAAATCCAAGCATGTACTCAGGCGATTTCATCTCATCAGGGAGATTGTTGAGAGAAAATAAGTTATTATAGAGAAAATACCCACAGAAGATAATCTTGCAGATTCTCTAACTAAAGGGTTGACTCAACAAAAGCATGATAGGCACACCCGAGAGTATGGTGTCTAGATTCATACTAGTTGGCTATAATGCAAGTGGGAGATTGTTAGGGATATGCCCTATACCCAACTTGTGGATGGGCTATATGTACATGTATTTGTAATATTTTCATTAATTAATAAACTGAAATCTTTATTATACGTGTCTTACATAACTGATAAACTTATATGAATCATAAACACTGTAATAAAGCCCTTAGAGTAATAAGACGATGACTTCCATGCCTTATGAGAATCATTACTCTTAAATGTTCCTAGTCATAATTTTGTGAATAATCTGGGCGTTCACAAAGCAGAGAGACAAGCATGATGAAATGATTCGCCCTTAAGTGGGGTAGCCGATCTCATAGGCTACTAGTGGAGATTCGTCCGCTTGGTATATCACATGGATGCATGAGTTGCTCGTGTCCATCGAACTGACCGCTGGAAGTTTTCATATGGAGTGTTTATCCCATGTGTCTGTGAGAACTTTCATGTATCGATTATATGACTAGTCCTTAGACTTGAGGTGTTTACAATCTTAGGTGTAGATCAAATAACTTTGACATTCTCCTTCCCCGGTTCAAAAAGATCCGGTCATAAGGGTATGATTGGGTCATTTGTTGAAACACATGAAGTTTGTAAAGATACAACAGAGAATCGCCACTCTCTCGGATAATATTTTCTTATAACAGTAGTATTCCAATTCGCGTGTTGATATGTGTGATCAGTGCCTGAGACTATGGCCACAGCGGAAGAATCATGTGAGATTCTTGGGTTAGTACGATTCATGACACTATCAACATCATACATTTGACCATATGGGTAGACACTTTCTGTACCCTAGATCAATAGGTGGGGATACAGTGAGGCGAGGGATCGTATCATATGTAAATCGCATACATAATGTGTATATATATCTTTCCCTCTCATTTGGGGGCTTTGACATATTGCTACATGTCAACCTTGGTCATTGAAATTGAACGACCATCTGATCAGAGGATAATTTATGTTCGATTAAATTATCACGATTCATTTCATGTCCAACTTTAGGGGAACCCAAAAGGTTACACACAACAAAGTCGAAATCAATGGTTAACGGTTCACAGTACAAATATAATAGCATATATGATTGTTGTAGGAATTGTTCATAAATGGTTCAATGTGTTTAATTATTGAACAGATCATTTATGAGGTTCTATTGTGTCTCAGGGTTTGGTGAATGACGATGGGGGCACTTTGGTAATTGGAATAAAAAAAATTACTATTCACGTGAATAATACGTGAATAGTAAACTTTTTTTTTGTTATTTTTTTTGAATTCCAATTCAGCCCAAACTCTTATTAGGGTTTTATTATCTCATTAAACCACTAAATTAAGATCAAATAGCTAAGATTAAATTAGCTTTTATCCCACATCGGATTCTTAATTAATTTTGTTGTCTTTGGAGCACTATATAAACCCAAAGAATTCTTGAGAAATTTGCTACACCAAAACCTTTCATATCTTGGGTTTATATAAGTGAGCAACTCTAAAGTTTAAGAGTAAGCCACTGATTTTGAGGATCCTTAAGTCTAATTGACTAGAGGAACCTCGAGTTAAAAGTTTTGAGGTATTTGCCTAGGCTAGCACCAAGGGCAAAACACTCGTGCACTCAAGGCGTAGTCTTGCCGTTGAGTTTTGGCTTTGGTATGTGCATTTTTGGAGGCCACGCACTTGGGTGGCTCTTTGGAACGTGGAAGAGCTTGCTGAGTTCTTGAAAAGCTTGTAGATTGGAGGGAGGACTCTATGAGTCTTCGGTTCAAGTAAGTCTTTTTCTTTCTTTATTTTATTTAGAGTTCTTATGATAGTTATCATGTTTAGGTTTATGTTCTTTGCATGTTTTATGAGTTTTATGCTTAGAATATACAGTAACATGCCTAGGCTTGTAGAATAATCAAAACAAATGGGTCTTGGGCAAAGGGAAAGACGAACGAATTTTTAATTTTCCGCTGCGCACTTGCGGCCGCTTCCCAACAGATGGTACTTTATTTGTGGCTTATCAATAGCTGTGGTCCATTATATAATTATATGGCGACCTTGATCTGGGATCTTCCATGCGGTGACATGAGAATGAATGCACCTAATATGATGTGATCTTATAGGACTAGACCCAGATATAAATTAATTTTTTATAATATCTGTTAAATAGAGAAATTCATTTCAATCTACTAGATGTTCATATATATATTGATCGGAATCCCGAGTGTATTGCGAACTCCTACATGGCAGGCTATGTTCTTTGATTTACAAAGATGAGGTTGGTATAACAACTCCGACCAATAGCTACATATTTTCGGGACATGGTTTGGTGTGTAGCTGAGAACGCTTTACATAGATATGGAGTTCACTACTTTTTATGAGAGTATATGAGTATCTTCTTTAAGGGTTGGTTCGGTACTTGAACGATTAGAGTGTTGGTTTCTATTATATGTCCCAAGGAAAGATTAAGCATATGAAATACAACAATGAATATAATTAAAAGATGAAGTATGGCGGAATCATACTTACAAAGCTTTTGTGATGAGAAGTGATGAAGAAAATCTTTGAATCTCCAAGCTTCAAGTTTCGGCCAAGGGAGGAAGAAGAGTTGAAGCTCCAAGCTTTGTGTATTCCAAGCTCTTTGATGGTTTCCCTATAACCTCCTTTGATCCTTCAATGTGCTAGCAAATGGAGAAAAGAAAATCAAATCTTCTTTGCCCTAATAGAAGTCACGGCATTGTGAGAGAGAGAGGAGAGTTGTCTTGATCCTTTTACAAATCATGCAATGGCTTAGAGTGTCAAACACTCAAACTCCATGCAAAACCATTGAGTGTATTGTACACTATCACCATGCAATGTATTAACAATTAAATAATGCATATAATGACATATGTCATGTGGGCCCCACACGTTCCAAATGAAAGTGGGCCCACGTGCACTCACGCGTTCGGGTTCGATATTTTCGAAATACCGAACTTACGTCGCGACGTTAATTAAATCGAATTTAAATAAATAATGCGCCTAGCGAAATATTATTTACGTCGCTAACGAATTAATTCTAAATTAACTCGTTTGCCCGAATTAAAATCTAATTTAATTTCGCGTCGAAATCGAATTTCGATTATTATATCGAATATAATAATTTTATCGATTAATTCTAAATTAATCGTTCTCTCTCTAAATAAGGCACTTTATCCAAGATAAAGTTTCTCCGCAATTAATCCAAGATTAATTAAGTCGAATCAAATATCATAGGTGAATCTTCAGGAAGCGACCCAAGAGATCTCCGGATATGTTGGCAGTAAATACGGTCGTCGGATAATCCGAACACGTACGTACCTCGTACTACGTTCTTACCGATTCACAAGACAAGGTTGGCTTCTAGCAAAGCGCCATGCTACCCATTCTCCAGAAGTAAAGCGCCATGCCTACCCAATTCTCCAGAAATATTCTACTGGAATATTAGATCTATATCAAGCGTAGTATACCGTAGTATTGCGTACATCGATCCAGTATCGGACGATCACATGTTAGGCTGGGGCTGGAAATGTGTCTGCCCCGTACGAAACATATATCGGACATCAAGCAACTAGTCTCTTTAAATCGGACAATCCTGACCTGGTCATATTGTCCCGACGGTTGCAACCTTTTATAGAGTACTAGTTCTGTGTCCTGCGTGATCATCACCTCCATATGTCTGAAGTGATACTTCCATCTCGACATCACATCCAGTACACTATGATTCTCGATAAACCCAGAAGAGGTGTACACAGAACCGGTTAAGGTCCCCAACCACCAAAACCAAAGTTTACCGATTGTCGCAAGTACTAGCGATGTAAGTCTCAGGTTAAGACCATATACACCTACCCTGATGCGGCCTCCCATAGACACGCAGACATACTACCAAGGGATTCCGCGGGGTCTATCCAGAGCGAAGCTGTTTTCCGTACCATTGGTAAAACACAACCTCCTATCGCACTTGCATAAGTATCAATACTTAAATTATGAGAACTATGCCGTTGTGCCCTCACAACGTGCACAAGCGCAATACTAGTCTATTCCGCATTATCGATGTCCGATCTCGATAATACTCCGACTAGGGATATTAATGATTAAACCTTTATGGATTGATACTGTCTCATATCATCTCAATCCGGTATTAATCATATGGACTTTCGCCATTTATATATCAAAGTAAATAATATTACAAAACGGCAAAAGGCAATTTCATTATCACATAGTTAATTTTGTACAATAATACAATATCATTTACAAACAGTGACGCTATGGGACATAATGTCTAACATAGAGCGCTCAAGTCTTTCTGTTACGAATAAAAAGATTAATATTCATAATAGTTATGAATAAATTGTTCATTAGAGAATCAATGGTACTTAAGGTAAAAATAAATAGAGGGGTATAACAAAAAATATGACCCAGTTATAATTATGAGATACTCGTGAATGGCCAATCCGTATGCAATAACTATATTGATGGACACCGATGTAGTTCGGCTTATATTATCTATCTTTGGCAACGAGAGTGCAGCTTCGGAATTTTTGAGTGGAGTAACTTGAAGTTAAAAATTGTGGAATATTAATTAAGAGTTCAATATATTCCGGGATTATAAGAGCTCAGACCGTTGTGTCTATTTGGTCCCCGTGCTAGCTCGTTATACTATAGCAAATTAGAATATAATGGATAGTCCAATTATAGACTCATATACAGATATTATTATTAATGGGGGAATAAGACATTTATCACACATGTAACTTTATATTATAGTTAACTTTATGAGATAATCATTTAATTTAATATATAGATATATATATATATTATTAAATTGTTTGATATATAATTAATGGTAATGAAGAATTTTTCAAATATGATTGTAAAAAAATCTACATTTCATCAATGACATTTACACCATTTCAAAAAAACACATTACTATTTATTATCCATTATGATGACAATTAATAGTTGGTGTTATAAAAATTAGGTGTAGAAACATGAGGTGTCCGAATTTATTGAAAGAAAATATAGCTAGGGTTTGTTGTTTTGATTTTGAAACATTAACCCTAAGTATTAAAAGAAAAAAAAAATTTCTTTACAAGATTTTCATTCTTGAAAAACCATGCCACCATTATTCTTGTTTGGTTCTTTGGAATTTTACCACTGCACCACTATTATCATAATAAAGTGTGAGTGGTATATCCATATCTGGAATATTTCCAGATCTCCCAAGAATTTATGAAGCCATACTGCTTCCTTTAGCTACTTCACAAGCTGCTACATCCTTAGCCTCCATGGTGGAGTACACAATACCAGATTGCATTATACTCCTTCATACAATGGCTCCACCAACTAGAGTGAATACTGATTCATATGTTTATTTCTCATAATTTGCATCCATTTGAAAATCAGAATATATATATCCTCTAAGGATCATATCCTCTCCAGATTATACAATCATATAGTCTCTAATTCTCTTAAGATACTTGAAAATATGCTTTACAGTCACCCACTGATCTAATACTAGGTAAAACTAAAAACTATTAACTACTCCCACAACATAACAAATGTCCGGTCTCGTGCATAAAAAAACATAGCATACATGAGATTCCAACAGTACATGCTGTTGGACAATTATGACCCATAGCGTCACTATTTGTACAGATCATGGTGTTGTTGTACAAATTAACTATGTGACAAAGGAGATTGCACTCTTATTATTTGTGATTAGATCACCTAGATATATAAATGATAGGAGGTCCCTATGATTTGTTCCTGGATGGAGAATGATATGAGACAGTATCAGTCCACGAAGGATAAATCATTAAATATCCCTAGTCAGAGTATTATCGAGATTGGACATCGATAAATACGTAAAAGACTAGTATTACACTTGTGCGCGTTGTGAGGGCACGGCAACATAGTTCTCATATATTTGGGTATAGGATACTCATGCAAGTGTAATAGGAGGTTGTGGTTTACCGATGGTACGAGAAACAGCTTCGCTCTGGATAGACCCCATCGAAATTCCATTGGTAGTATGACTATGTGTCTATGGAAGTCCGAAATCAGGGTAGGTGTATTTGGTCTTAACCTGAGACTTGCACTGCTAATACTTGTGACAATCAATATACTTTGGTTGCGGTCGTCCAGGGCTTTAACAGGTTCCATGTACGCCTATGTTGGGTATATTGAGAGTCGTAGTGTGTTGGGTGTGATGTCAAGACGGAAGTGTCACTCCAGTCATATGGAGATGATGGTCACGTAGGATACGGTACTAGTACTCTTATGTACTGCAGTCACCAGGATAAAATGGAAATGTCAAGTTTATCCGATTATAGAGACTAGTTACCAGACATCTGACATGTGCTTCGTACGGGGCAGACACAATTCCAGCCCCAGGCCTAGCATGTGATCATCTGATACTGGACAGAAATATGCAATACTACGTATACTACGTCTGATATAGATCATTTATTCCTGTAAGGATATTTCCGAAGAATTGGGTAGGCATGGCGCTTTGCTAGAGGCCAACCTTGTCTTGTAAATCGGTATAAACGTAGTAGGAGGTACTTACGTGTTCGGATAGTCCGATGACCGAATTTACTGCCAACAAATCCAGGGATCTCATGGGTCACTTCCCAAAGATTTACCGATGACGTATGACTCGCACTCTAAATTAATCTGGGATTAATAAGAAGAGAGAGAAAATTAATCTGGGATTAATTACAGAGATATTTTATCTGGGATAAAATATCATTAAAAGAGAGATAACGGTTAATTTGGAATTAATCAATTAATTAATATATTTGATTTATTAAACGAAATTGGATTTCGACCCGGAATTAAAATTAGATTTTAATTCGGGCGAACGAATTAATTTAGAATTAATTCATCAGCAATGTGAATAGTGATTTTACTAGGCGTAATCATTTAATTACGACGCAACGGAAAATTCGTTAATTTGGAATTAGCGAACCCGAGCCCGAGATTATTTGTGAGCGCATTCGCATTTCAAATTCAAGTGCGGCACGCAAGTCATATCAAGCGTCAAATCATTAGTCACATCAAGCGTCAAATCACATGTCACTTTGAGTGATGTGACAATTGATTGATTGATGAGATTGATTGATTGATTGATGGGAGTGGTTGGCAAACTTTATTGCCTTGAGTTTTTGGAAAAGTGAAATGGTATATATTATTTGTTTTTTGGAAAAACAAAAATGCTAATACACATTTTGTAAATTAAAACACTCTCTCCTCTCTTTTCTCTCCATTTATTCACGCCCAAGGGCTATTTTTACTCACTGGTTTTTGCTCACAACCGAGAGCAATGGGAAGCATGAGTGTGTTATTTTTGTGGCAAAAATCACCAGAGCTAGCACTCCGAGAGACATGCGAAGGTGATAGGGAAGTCCACCCATGAGCCGGGAATCGTTTGACGAAGCTTGGAGCTCAAAAACTTGAAGATGGAACCGAAAATGGAGGGTTGTGACAGTGCACTGCCGTGACCTTGGAGGGAGTAGATTTTCAGTTTTTGTTCATCTCCACGTCGCTCAACCGATTGATGTAAGTATTTCGCAACTTCGTTGATTTGTATTCGCACATATTTCATGCTTGTTTATGATCTTGGGACCTTAATAGAAACCAACAATGGCATCTAGAGCAAGGTTTGAGCATGAAAACGTTTAGGGCTTAAAATTTGGGTAAAATGGATTTTGAGCATGTATAATGAAATTGGATGAATTAGTATGCTTAAATGTGTTTTATATGATGATTGATTGGATCAATTTGAAGAAATAATGTTTGGAACATTTTTCCCCAAATTCTTTGAGTTGGCTGAATGGTTGAAGCCCTAAATTTCTTGGTGATTTTTGTTTTTTGATTCATTGGATGAGTTGGAAACAATTGGGAATGATGATTTAATGTTAATTTGGATTTGATTGGATTGAATTCGAAATTGGAAATGAAATCCCCTCTTTGGCCGAGACATATATGTAGCATGTTTGGGCTTGATTTTTGATTAAATTATGTTGGACATGATTTAATGTTAATGAGCATGATTAGTTGTGTTAATTGATGTTTTAGAAATGTTAATTGGATAATTAATTATGTTATACACTTTAGTGTAATTAAATTGGGAAATTGGATTTTTGGAATTTAATTATTGGGCCTTAAATTGGATTTGGGCTTGTTGTGTTGTAATTGGGCTTAATTGTACTAAGTTGGGTTTAGGCCAAATGGATTGGATCCAATTGGGCCCAAAACCGCCTCCATAAAGCCCAAATGCGACTTAATGGACCTTTAAAGTTTAATTGGGCCTAAATTGATTTCTGGGCTTATGGGGTAATTCCCGGATTGGATTTTGGTTATTCGGTTTGACCCGAGTTGACCAAAAGTCCACGCCTCAAGAAATTAATTAAAAGCCCATTGGACTTTAATTGAATTGACGTTGGACGTTAATCGGGTTTTGAGACTCGTAACGATTAAATTTGGAATTTAAGTCGTAAAAGGTTTATTATTAAAGTGTAGTTTAATTTAATTCAAGAATATGTACTTTCAGTACTTTGAGTTTGACTCGCGCAAAATAAAATCGTTGTTTGAACATTGGATGGTCACTAATTATCAGATTAATTAATTTGATTAGATTGATTGATAACATGCTTGTGTGAATACATGGTTGCGATGCATGAATAATGTATATCGGATGGATATTAGATAGGTGGGACAATTTTAGAAATTGTTGTAATAAATTTGATTTATTAATTGGACCTGCGTGTCCAGCCTTATCACCTCCTTATTCTTTGTATTCTCTTCTCACCTATTCCCCTCAATGTAAATGAGGTTTCTTTAGAAGTGTAGTGTAACAGGTAGAAGTAATACATGTGCTAGCGGGAGAGAGAAAGGGAGAGATTTGATCTAGGATCAATGTGTAAAATATCCATCCGCATATCATTATTATTTTATTCATATGGCTTCATTATGTGTTTAGAATGCATGTTTAAGGGTGTATGATGATGAGACCTTAACAAAGATAATAAATTGGTTGCCAATTTGCACTCGAAAAACCCTCACAAAAATTAAGCATTTTTCCTTCCATTTAGTGATTCTTACTCAAGATCCAAGACTGGCATTGGCTTCTTGGCCAAAGTCAAGGCCTTTTTCCGTCGAAGATGTGTTTGAATCACGAGAGCTTTGTTACATATTGGTGTCTTGTCCAAGTTGTGGTTTGTTGGCCAAAGTCAAGACCACTTCTTGTCCATCGACATTGATTACGAAGCTTTCCATGGTCAATGGGTCGCGCTTAACTAGGATCACTAAGTTTGTTGTGCCAAAGCCAAGGCTTAGTTGATTCAGAGGAAAAAAGGATAGGTAATACATTGGATGTAGTAGCATATATAAGATATATGTTTCAGACCTGGATGTCCCCCTACCGGATCTAGGAATTGGATTGGATCCAATTGATCTTAGAGATCTACCTAGTTAATTATCATACAATTTGTTTGCCAAAGTCAAGATTTTGTGATATTTAATGGGATCCTAGCCCACTAGGAAACACGGTTTCCCGAGTACTCGACAGAGGGTTAGAGGCTCGCCGAAAAATAGTGGGAGGCAAGAATTAAATTTGCAATATTCGTTTAATTACTTGCCATACGCGCTCAAACAAATATCACTCGTAAAATAAATTAAATGTTAGTTGGACTAATATTTAAATGTTGTTTTAATAAATAGTTGGACTATATTGAAACTATTCATTTATACTTGATTTTATAATTGGATTATAGTAATCAATATAATTGATTTTAATCTATTAAATTATAGTTGATTAAATAGTTGGACTATTGTAATCATTATAATAAATAGTACCAAAATCTTTGATTAAATAGTTGGACTATTAAAATCAAGATAAAATTGAAAGATTGACATTTAAAACATAATCCTAAGGAAAATATATTTAAATGGTTTAATTTTCAAATTGGGAATAAATTTCAGGATGGTCCTGAAAAATAATAAGTTACTTTATTTGATAAAATAACATATTATGCCTAAGCCCGAAGTTAAGCAAATAGTCGAGCATAATCTTTGGAAGATTTATGTAATGATAACTTTAGTGCTTAATCCATTAAGCTTGTCGCAATAGACTCCTTAATTTCTGAATCAGAGCTAAGGATTAGATCCTTAAAGTATGATAATGAAATTGAAGGATCTTCAAAGAATCTATCCTTAGAATCTTAGAAGTACTAAATTGCAATACTTAACTCTTGGAGAGTTAATGACTATTCTCAAGGAGATAAAGTCAAAGTTTGCAATTAGGCGAGTAGCGCAAGGCGCATCTTACTTTGATATTCTAGAAACCCGAGGCCTGGCCAAAGGCTACTGGAATGTGAAAAAAGGTAAGGCAAAATCATTATAATCTTCTGGGAAGATAAATGACATATCCCAAAATGTCTGCCTAAATTATGGCAAACAGGATCGCGGAAGCGTGACTGCCATTTGGACAAAGCAGACATGAAGGAATTGAAGAACGAGCAAGGCTCTGACTTCAAATATGTTTGTCAAATTGTGTTCACTACTAGTATTGAAATTGGATTTTAAATACTTAGTGTGGTACATAAATATATACTGATGTTCAGAATCTGCTTTGAGCAGGATACTGACTTCAATTGAGAATTATCTGCGAATTGGAAACGGGACGAAAGTCGCTGTTTCAACCGTAGATACCTAAGTTTAGGAACTACCTTCGGGTTTGTACTTAAATTAGGATACTGTTATAATGTAACTAGTTTGACTAGATATATTATCTCCATATCAGTGTTTGACCCCCTGCGGGTGAACCTTTATATTCTAGAACACTAAAGTGTTTTATTATATAAAGATGATATTGAGATAAACACATTAGATGTGAATAACAGAATTTATATTTTGAATATAAATAAATCTCAAATATATAACATGACAAACAAATAGCTCGAACTGATTTGATCAGATGAAACTTAATTGTGGCATTGTTGTCTGGGACACAAGCAAACAAGACTCGTATATCCACACTTTTGAAGAGTGGATACTAGGACTGATTTGATCTTATTCAAATAAAGTCTACGAATCTAGTTTATTGGGCAATGTGCCTAAAACACTATTTACTTGGTAAAATTGTAAATGCCACCGATCTGTTAGCCCTAGTTCAAAGTGAAGTAAGTGGGCACATATCTAGCTAGGCTAGATGTGGATATGAATATTTCGTGACCTTTACGGATGTGGCATCGTGTTATGGTTATCTGTTTCTTTTGAAGAACACAAATCAGAAATTTTTACAGTTTCGACACGAAATAGACAAACAGATCGGCTAAAGTATTAAACCGTCATGGTAAGACCGTAATGAAAATACTTAAGCAATAAGTTTCTAATATACTTGAAAGTGTATAGTATTCTTTCGATGAGGACTCCTCCCGGAACACGTCAATTTGACGGTGTGTCCGAACTGAGTAACCGAATTTTGTTAGACATGATAAGGTTAATCATGAGTCGCTCTGAGCTACCATTTCCTTCAACGGATAAGCTTTAAGCAGTGCAAGAACTTATTTTGAATAAGGTTCCATAATAATCTGTTTGACAGACTTCATATTAGATATGAACAGGAACGAAACCGGGTTTCTCATTCCTTAAAATTTGGGAATGCTAGGCATATGTTTGGATGATACCAAACTAGAACCCAAATTGGATAAGTGCCAATTGTAGGTTATCCTAGGGATACCACAAGTATAGTACTTATACAACTCACGAGAGAATAATTAGATTGTTGCTCACCATGCGGTTTCTTAAGAGGAATACCGATATGCAGTGGTAAGTGGGAGGATAGTAAAACACGATGAAAATCGGAGTAATACTGTTCAAGGCACCGAATCTTAATGGAACATAAATATTTCATCAAGGATGAAACTATTACCAATAATCTTCGAATACACAAGAACCGCGTGAGTCGGAGAGAGTCAGAAAATAACCTGGGTATCGGTTTCTGATCTCACCTCATAAATATGTCTATCTTATTGAGGAATACCAACTGACTACGTAAGAGGAAGTGATACAAGGTATCGACTCCCTATTATGGCAAAGTTCTATATAATCCGGATTGGATTCCATGTATATCAACCAGTTTGGATACTAGTTGATGTACCGCAAGGCATTGTGCCTATTGGTACTTTATTAGTCTTCAAGGAAGACATACATGGAAAGCAACATACCAACGTACTAAGCTAGGCTTGTAGCAGAAAGGTATTGTTATCAACATTGTGTTGATTACGATTCAACCTTTTACCTGTTGCCATGGTAAATCCATTTGGATAATGCTTACTAATGCTACATGTTTCATTAGTGAAATATGACAGCTTAATGAGAAAATCGCTTTCCTGAAAAGGAAACCTTTTGGGAGGATGTTTACAACATCCTGTCGGTTTTATCGTACCAAAACTAGCAAACAAGGTTTGCAGGTTATTAGATCCATGTTTGGATTGAAGCAATCATAGGTTCTTGGAATTACCGTTTTGATGTAATCAAAATAGTTTATGATTTAATTCAAAACGTAATGACTCTTGTGTATATAAGAGGGTTAGTGGGAGCGCACTGACAGTGGTTGTCCTATAAAATAATGATGGTACGTCATTTCTTGGAAATGATATTCCCATAAAAACAATCGGTTAAAGCTTGTCTTTCGAGAAAACTCTCCGAGAACTCATACATTGAAAAATGTACGCGACCTGGTGTCTCATACGCTTTGAGCATATGGATTCACAAATAGGCCAATCCTAGTGATAGTCACTGGATTGATGTTAAGAACATTCGTTAGTATCTTAGAGAACTAAGGATGTTGTCTTAGTCTATGGAGAATGAGAACTTGAAGTGACTGGGATCACTGTAGTAAGTTTCCTAAAATCGATAAAACGACTATAAGTCACAAACGGTACTATACAGTTTGGATAACGGAACATTGAGCTGGAAATCTTCCAAGCAAGATACTGTTACCGAATAAACAACAAATGCAGGTTATTGCTGCAGCTGAGGGAGCAATAGAAGCGTTATGGGTCGACAACAAATCTAATTAGATTAGATATAATTTTGTTAGCAGCTGAGCGAGGTGTCAGCACAGGCTAAAGAATTAATGGTCTCATCAACGATCCAGATACATACTTTGATATTCATCTGATTCGTATGGATCATACATCGTGGCGATGTGATGATCGTATAAATCGCATCGGACGATAATCATGCAAATCCGCTAACGAAAGCCTTTTCTCAGCAATTTGAGCCAACCGTACATAGTTCGGGTGTAAGACACTCGAGTGACTGGCTATAGGCCAAGTGGGAGATTGTTGGACAATTATGACCCATAGCGTCACTATTTGTATAGATCATGGTGTTGTTGTACAAATTAACTATGTGACAAAGGAGATTGCACTTTTATCATTTGTGATTAGATCACCTAGATATATAAATGATAGGAGGTCCCTATGATTTGTTCCTGGATGGAGAATGATATGAGACAGTATCAGTCCACGAAAGATAAATCATTAAATATCCCTAGTCAGAGAATTATCGAGATTGGACATCGATAAATACGTAAAAGACTAGTATTACCTTGTGGGTGTTGTGAGGGCACGACGGCATAGTTCTCATATATTTGGGTATAGAATACTCATGCAAGTGTAATAAGAGTTTGTGTTTTACCGATGGTACGAGAAACAGCTTCGCTCTGGATAGACCCCCTCGGAATTCCATTGGTAGTATGACTATGTCTATATGGAAGTCCGAAATCAGGGTAGGTGTATTTGGTCTTAACCTGAGACTTGCACCGCTAATATTTGCCACAATCAATATACTTTGGTTGCGGTCGTCCAGGGTTTTAACACGTTCTGTGTACGCCTATGGTGGGTATATTGAGAATCATAGTGTGTTGGGTGTGATGTCAAGACGGAAGTGTCATTCCAGTCATATGGAGATGATGGTCATGTAGGATACGGTACTAGTACTCTTATGTACTGCAGTCACCGGGATAAAATGATAAGGTCAGGTTTATCCGATTATAGAGACTAGTTACCAGACATCCGACATGTGCTTCGTACGGGGCAGACACAATTCCAGCCCCGGGCCTAGCACGTGATCATCCGATACTGGACAGAAATATGCAATAATACGTATACTATGCCTGATATAGATCCTTTATTCCTGTAAGGATATTTCCGGAGAATTGGGTAGGCATGGCGCTTTGCTAGAGGCCAACCTTGTCTTGTAAATCTGTATAAACGTAGTACGAGGTACTTACGTGTTCGGATAGTCCGACGACCGAATTTACTGCCAACAAATCCGGGGATCTCATGGGTCACTTCCCAAAGATTCACCGATGACGTATGACTCGCACTCTAAATTAATCTGGGATTAATAAGAAGAGAGAGAAAATAAATCTGGGATTAATTGCGGAGATATTTTATCTGGGATAAAATATCATTAAAAGAGAGATAACGGTTAATTTGTAATTAATCGATTAATTAATATATTTGATATATTAAAAGAAATTGGATTTCGACGCGGAATTAAAATTAGATTTTAATTCAGGCGAACGAATTAATTTAGAATTAATTCGTGAGCGACGTGAATAGTGATTTCGCTAGGCGTAATCATTTAATTACGACGCAACGAAAAATTCGTTAATTAAGAATTAGCGAACCCGAGCCCGAGATTGTTTGCGAGTGCATTCGCATTTCAAATTCGAGTGCGGCACGCAAGTCATATCAAGCGTCAAATCTGTTAGACAGTAATGACCCATAGCGTCACTATTTTGTAAATGATATTGTATTATTGTACAAAATTAACTAAGTATAAATGAATGAACAATATTGAAGTATGGCGGAATCATACTCACAAAGATCGAAATGCGGATGCGTTGATGAAACAAAAATTTTATCCTTTGTGCAGTGAGGGTTTCGGCCAAACAGAAAAGAGAAGCTCCAAGCAATTTTTGATCCTTCCAAGCTCTAAGATTAGTTTCCCATAACACCTTTGTATGATCCCTTGATGGTGCTAGCCTTGTGTGTGATTTTATGTTCCAAACAATCACAAATTCTTCAAGTTTTTGCAACAAAAACAGAAAAGTGGAGAGGGCTGTGAGAGCTCACAGTTTCGGTCATGAGAGAATAGGAGAGAGTGTTATGATTTTTGTTACAAAAATCAATTTATATTTATGCCATAATATTTATTAAATTAATAATAAACTTATGACACAAATCATGCAATGGCTTAGAGTGTCAAACACTCAAACTCCATGCAAAACCATTGAGTGTATTGTACACTATCACCATGCAATGTATTAACAATTAAATAATGCATAAAATGACATGTGTCATGTGGGCCCCACACAACCCAAATGAAAGTGGGCCCACGCGTACTCACGCGTTCGGGTTCGATATTTCCGAAATACCGAACTTTTGTCGCGACGTTAATTAAATCGAATTTAAATAAATAATTACGCCTAGTGAAATTATTATTTACGTCGCTAACGAATTAATTCTAAATTAACTCGTTTGCCCGAATTAAAATCTAATTTTAATTTCGCGTTGAAATCGAATTTCGATTATTATATCGAATATAATAATTTTACGATTAATTCCAAATTAATCGTTCTCTCTCTATGTATAGTACTTTATCCAAGATAAAGTCTCTCCGTAATTAATCCAAGATTAATCGAGTTTGAATCATACGTCGTTGGTGAATCTTCGGGAAGCGACCCAAGAGATCTATGGATATGTTGGCAGTAAATACGGCCGTCAGATTATCCGAACACGTACGTACCAAGTACTACGTTTTTACCGATTTACAAGACAAGGTTAGCCTCTAGCAAAACGCCATGCCTACCCAATTCTCCAGAAATATTCTTATTGGAATATAAGATCTATAACAGGCGTAGTATACCGTAGTATAGTGTATACTGATCCAGTATCGGATGATCACATGTAAGGCCTGGGGCTGGAGATGTGTCTGCCCCGTACGATACAGATATCGGACATCAAGCAACTAGTCTCTTTGAATCGGATAATCCTGACCTTGTCATATTATCCCGATGGTTGCAACCATTATAGAGTACTAGTTCTGTATCCTGCGCGATCATCATCTCCATATGTCTGAAGTGATACTTCCGTCTTGACATCACACCCAATACACTACGATTCCCGATAAACCTAGAAGAGGTGTACACAGAACCTGTTAAAGCCCTGGACGACCAAAACTAAAGTCTACCGATTGTCGCAAGTACTAGCGATGCAAGTCTCAGGTTAAGACCATATGCACCTACCCTGAAGCGGACTCCCATAGACACGCAGACATACTACCAATGGGATTCCGCGGGGTCTATCCAGAGCGAAGCTGTTTTCCGTACCATCGGTAAAACACAACCTCCTACTGCACTTGCATAAGTATCCAATACTCAAATATATGAGAACTATGCTGTTGTGCCCTCACAACACGCACAAGTGCAGTACTAGTCTATTCCGCATTATCGATGTCCAATCTCGATAATACTACGACTAGGGATATTTAATGATTAAACCTTTATGGATTGATACTGTCTCATATCATCTCAATCCGGAATTAATCATAGGGACTTTTACCATTTATATATCAAAGTAAAAAATTACAAAACGGTAAAAGGCAATTTCATTACTACATAGTTAATTTTGTACAATAATACAATATCATTTACAAAATAGTGACGCTATGGGTCATTACTGTCTAACAATCTCCCACTTGGCCTATAGCCAGTCACTCAAGTATCTAATACCTGAACTATGTACATGTCGCTCAAACTTTTCCCGAGGAATAGCCTTCGTCAGCGGATCTGCAATATTATCCTCTGATGCGATCTTTTCGATCTTCACATCGCCACGATGTATGATCTCTCGAATCAGATGGAATCGTCGAAGAACATGTTTGGATCGTTGATGAGACCTTGGTTCCTTAGCCTGTGCTATAGCCCCGCTATTGTCACAATACAATGGAACGGGCTCAGCTGCTAACGGAACTACTCCTAATCCAATTAGGAATTTACGGATCCAAACTGCCTCTTTTGCTGCTTCAGCTGCTGCAATGTACTCCGCTTCAGTTGTTGAATCGGCAACAGTATCTTGCTTGGAAGATTTCCAGCTCACTGCTCCGTTATTCAAACAAAATATGTACCCAGATTGCGACTTAAAGTCGTCTCTGTCGGTTTGGAAACTTGCATCGGTATACCCAGATACCTCAAGTTCTCCATCTCCATAGATTAAGAAAGCATCCTTAGTTCTGTTAAGATACTTAAGGATACTCTTAACCGCCATCCAGTGATCTTTACCTGGATCGGCCTGATATCGACTGCACATGCTCAAAGCATGGGACACATCAGGTCGTGTACATATCATGGCATACATGATCGATCCGACTGCCGAGGCGAACAGAGTCCGACTCATGTTGTCTCTTTCATCTTGTGTTTTAGGACACATGTCCCTAGATAGATAGACGCCATGTGATATTGGTAACAGTCCCCTCTTGGACTGATCCATGTTGAATCTCTTCAACACTTTATCAATATATGTACTCTGGGAGAGTCCAAGTAGCTTTCTAGATCTATCCCGGTAGATCTTTATTCCTAGAATAAAAGCTGCCCCTCCCAGATCTTTCATGGAGAATTTCAATGAAAGCCAAGCTTTTACCGACGTTAACATGGGAATGTCATTGCCGATAAGCAATACATCGTCGACATAAATGACAATAAAAGTCTGTGCACTCCCACTAACCTTCTTATATACACAAGGATCATCTTCGTTTTGAATGAAATCATATTCTTTTATGATCTCATCAAAACGCTGGTTCCACGACCGCGATGCTTGCTTCAGTCCATAAATGGACCGATTTAACTTACAAACCTTGTTTGCAAGTCTAGGTGCGATAAAACCGTCAGGCTGTTGCATATAAACATCCTCCGAAAGGTTTCCTTTAAGGAAAGCGGTTTTAACGTCCATCTGCCATATTTCATAATCGTAATATGCAGCTATTGCAAGCATTATCCGAATGGATTTAATCATGGCAACGGGTGAGAAGGTTTCGTCATAATCAACTCCAAGTCGTTGACGTTCGCTACAAGCCTCTTGTACGTTTTACTCTCCTTCTAAGCCTACTTTGTTTGACGTTTTGCCATCCAGTCTCTTCTTGAAGACCCATTTGCATCCAATAGGCTTTACGCCTTCTGGTGCATCAACCAGTGTCCAAACTTGGTTGGTATACATGGAATCCATTTCGGCCTTCATGGCTTCTTGCCATAAAGCGGATTCGATACCTTGTATCGCTTCCTCATACGTAGCCGGTTCATTATCCTCAATAAGATTAATATCTACATGAGGTGAGATCAGGAATCCATACCTCTCAGGTATTACCCTGACTCTCTCCGACCTACGCGGTCCTTGTGTATTTGAAGATTGTGGTTCAGTCTCATCCCAGATGGACTGTTCATGTTCCGTTGATAATTCATTGCCAAGAACAGTATCACTACGACTTTCATCGAGTTCTACTTTCTTCCCACTAAACACTGCATTTAGGAATTCCTTCTCAAGGAAAACCGCATGTAGAGCAACAAATACTTTGTTCTCTTGTGGGTGATAGAAGTAATATCCTTTGGTTTCCCTAGGATATCCAACGAATAGGCATTTATCTGATTTGGGTTCAAGTTTGGTACCTTCCAAACGTTTAACGTATGCCCAGCAACCCCAAATCTTCAGGAATGAGAAACCCGGTTTCTTACCTGTCCATATCTCATATGGTGTCTGTTCAACAGACTTTGACGGAACCTTATTCAAAATAAGAACTGCACTGTTTAATGCATATCCCTAGAAGGAAATTGGCAGCTCAGTGCGACTCATCATCGACCTTACCATGTCCAACAAGGTACGCTTTCTCCGTTCGAACACACCATTTAATTGTGGTGTTCCAGGAGGAGTCCACTGTGAAAGAATACCATATTCTTTCAGGTAATCTTGAAACTCATTACTTAAGTATTCGCCACCACGGTCCGACCGTAATGTCTTAATACTCTTGCCTGTTTGTTTTTCAACTTCGTGTCGAAACTCTTTGAATTTCTCAAAAGTTTCCGACTTGTGCGTCATTAGATACACATAACCGTAACGTGATGCATCATCGGTAAAGGTTACGAAGTATCGATATCCACCTCTAGCCTGGCTAGACATGGGCCCACAAACATCACTATGAACGAGGGCTAACAGTTCAGTGGCACGTTCACCTTTACCGCTAAAAGGTGATTTAGGCATTTTGCCTAATAAGCAAGATTCGCAGACGTCATATGAATTTGGATCAAATTCGTCCAAGTACCCACTCTTCGAAAGTGTGGATATGCGAGTCTTGTTAATGTGTCCCAGACGACAATGCCACATATAAGTTTCATCATTTGGATCACTCTTTTTAAGCCTTTTGTTTGTTAATTTATATGTAGGAGATTCATTTATATTCAAAATATAAAGACCATTATTTGCAACTGCAGTGCATATTTCTGCATCATTTTTATATAAATAACACCCAGTGTTTCTAAATACAAAAGTGTACCCATTTCGGGTTAACAAAGATACAGATATAATATTCCTAGTCAAACTAGGTACATAATAACAGTCATTTAGTTTAAGTACATGCCCCGAGGGCAGTTCTAATACAAAAGTGCCCACGGCCAAAATAGCAACAGGAGTTCCGTTTCCAACTCGTAGA
>SKCR01027920.1:0-53944 GCA_019454045.1 Zanthoxylum bungeanum | reverse complement strand
AGCACCTTTCAAGGGATCAAAAGAGGTGATAGGGAAACCATCATAGAGTTTGGAATACTCAAAGCTTGGAGCTTCCCACATCTTCTCACCTTGGCCGAAAATCATCCACCTTGGAGCTTCCATCTTGGCTTGATTTTCTTCATCACAAGATATTGTAAGTATGATTCCGCCAATACTTCATGTTTATATATATTCTTTGTTGTATTTCATATATGCTTAATCTTTCCTTGGGACATATTATAGAAACCAACACCTAGTTTGACTAGAAACATTATCTCTGTATCTTGTTTGACCCAATGTAGGTATACCTTTGTATTCCGGAACACTGGGTGTTTTGTTTAGAAATATGATTTTGAGATATATACTGCTGATGCTAATAATGGTCTTTATATTTTGAATATAAATGAATCTCAAAAATATAACATGACAAACAAAAGGCTCAAATTGAGTAAAACATATGAAACTCATCTGTGGCATTGTCATCTGGGACACATTAACAAGACTCGTATATCCACACTTTTGAAGAGTGGATACTTGGATGGATTTGATCCTAATTCATATGACGTATGTGAATCTTATCTATTCGGAAAAATGCCTAAAACGCCTTTTAGCGGTAAAGGTGTACGTGCCACCGAATTGTTAGCCCTCGTTCATAGTGACATATATGGGCCCATGTCTAGCAAGGATAGAGATGGATATGAATACTTCATAACCTTTACGGATGATGCATCGCGTTACGGTTATGTGTATCTTATGAGACCCAAGTCGGAAACCTTTGAAAAATTTTAAGAGTTTCGACACGAAGTAGAAAAATAGACCAGCAAAAGTATTAAAACATTAGGGTCAGACTGTGGTGGAGAATATGTGTATCTTATGAGACCCAAGTCGGAAACGTTTTTGAAAAATTTTAAGAGTTTCGACACGAAGTAGAAAAATAGACCAGCAAAAGTATTAAAACATTAGGGTCAGACTGTGGTGGAGAATACTTGAGCAATGAGTTTCTCGATTACTTGAAAGAATATGGTATTCTTTCACAGTGGACTCCTCTCGGAACACCTCAATTAAACGGTGTGTCCGAACGGAGAAACCGAACTTTGTTGGGCATGGTAAGGTCAATGATGAGTCGCACTAAGCTAACAATTTCCTTATGGGGATACGCATTGAATAGTGCAATACTTATTTTGAATAAGGTTCCGTCAATGTCTGTTGGACAGACTCCATATGAAATATGGACAGGAAATAAACTGGGTTTCTCATTCCTGAAGATTTGGGGATGCTTGGCATACGTTAAACTTTTGGATGGTACCAAACTAGAACCCAAATCGGATAAGTGCCTATTTGTAGGTTATCCTAGGGACCAAAGGATATTACTTCTACAACCCACAAGAGAACAAGGTATTTGTTGCTCTCCATGTGATTTTCCTCGAAAAGGAATTCCTAAATGCAGTGGTAAGTGGGAGGAAAGTAGAACTCGACGAAAATGGGAGTGATACTATTCCTGGCACCGACTCCCTTACGAAACACGAACAGTTTATCAGGGATGAGACTGTACCTCAATCTTCTAATACACAAGAACCGCGTAGATTGGAGAGAGTCAGAAAACAACCTGAGAGGTATGGGTTTCTGATCTCACCTCATGTAGATATTAATCTTATTGAGGATAATGAGCCAGCTACGTATGAGGAAGCGATACAAGGTATCGACTCCGCTTTATGGCAAAAGGCCATGAAGTCCGAAATGGATTTCATGTATACCAACCAAGTTTGGGCACTGGTTGATGCACCAGAAGGCGTTAAACCGATTGGTTGTAAATGGGTATTCAAGAAGAAGACGGACATGGATGGCAACATACAAACGTACAAAGTTAGGCTTGTAGCGAAAGGGTATTTTCAACGACATGGTGTCAATTACGATGAAACCTTTTCACCTATTGCCATGATTAAATCCATTCGGATATTACTTGCTATTGTTGCATATTTCGATTGTGAAATATGGCAGATGAACGTAAAAACTGCTCTCCTTAACGGAAACCTTTTGGAGGATGTTTATATGCAACAGCCTAACGGTTTTGTCATGCCAAAATATGCAAACAAGGTTCACAAGTTAAATCGGTCCATTTATGGATTGAAGCAATCATCACGTTCTTGGAACCAATGCTTTGATGAGATCATAAAATAATATGATTTCATTCAAAACGAATATGATTCTTGTTTGTATAAGAAGGTTAGTGGGAGCGCACTGACATTCATTGTCCTTTATGTTGATGATGTATTGCTTATTGGCAATGACATTCCCATGCTACAATCGGTGAAAGCTTGGCTTTCATTAAAATTCTCTATGAAAGATCTAGGAGAAACAGCCTTTATTATGGGAATAAGGATCTACCGGGATAGATCTAGAAAGCTGCTTGGACTCTCCTAGAGCTCATACATTGACAAAGTGTTGAAGAGATTCAACATGGATCAGTCTAAGAGGGGACTGCTTCCAGTGTCACATGACGTCTCTCTATCTAAGGACTTGTGTCCTAAAACTCAAGATGAGAGAGATAACATGATTCAGATCCCGTTCACTTATGCAGTCGGATCGATCATTTATGCCATGATATGTACACGACCTGATGTCTTATATGCTTTGAGCATGTGAAGTCGCTATCAGGCCGATCCAGATGATAGTCACTGGATTGCTGTTAAGAATATCCTTAAGTATCTTAGACGAACTAAGGATGTTTTCTTAGTCTATGGAGATGGAGAACTTGAGGTGACTGGGTTCACCGATGCAAGTTTCCAAACCGATAAAGACGACTCTAAGTCACAATCTGGGTATATATTTTGTTTGAACAACTGAGCAGTGAGCTGGAAATCTTCAAAGCAAGAGACTGTTGCTGATTCAACAACAGAAGCGGAATATATCGCCGTAGCTAAGGTAGCAAAAGAAGCAGTTTGGATCCGTAAATTCCTAATTGGATTAGGAGTAGTTCTGTTAGCAGCTGAGCCCGTTCCTTTGTATTGTGACAATAACGGGGCTATAGCGCAGGCTAAAGAACCACGGTCTCATCAACGATCCAAGCATGTACATTGACGTTTCCATCTAATTTGTGAGATCATACATCGTGGCGATGTGAAGATCGAAAAGATCACTTCAGATGACAACATTGCAGATCCACTGACGAAAACTATCTCTCAACAAAGTTTGAGCGACCTGTACATAGTTCAGGTGTTAGATACTTGAGTAATTGGCTATGCGCCAAGTGGGAGATTGTTGGACAATTATGACCCATAGCATCACTATTTGTAAAAGACATTGTGGTGTTTGTACAAATTAACTATGTGACAAAGGAAATTGCTATTTTATCATTTTGTAATTGGATTACTTGAATATATATAAATGATAAAAGTCCTTATGATTAGTTCCGGATTAATAAGACATGAGACAATATTAATCTATGAACGATTTAATCATTAAATATCCCTAGTCGTAGTATTATCAAGACTGACATCATAATGCAGAATAGACTATTATTATACTTGTGCGCGTTATGGAAGCTTAACAACATAGTTCTCATATATTTAATTATTTGATACTTATGCAAGTGTGATAGGAGGTCCTGTTAGCCGTTGGATTGGGAACAGCTTCGCTCTGGATAGACCCCTCGGTATCCCATTGGTAGTATGATTATGTGTCTATGGGAATCCGAATCAGGGTAGGTGTATGTGGTCTTAATCTGAGACTTGCATCGCTAATACTTGCGACAATCAGTACGATTTGGTTTTGGTCGTCCAAAGCTTTAACAGGTTCTGTGTACGCCTCTTCTGGGTTTACTGAGAATCGTAGTGTATTGGGTGTGATGTCAAGATGGAAGTATCACTTCAGCCATATGGAGATGATGATCACGTATGGATACAGAACTAGTACTCTTATATGATGCATCTATCAGGATAATATGACTAGGTCATGATTATCCGATTACAGAGACTAGTTGCTAGTGATCCGATAAATGCTTCGTACGGGGCAGACACAATTCCAACCCTAGGCCTAGCATGTGACATCCGATACTGGATCGTAATACGCAATACATTGTATACTATGCCTAATATAAATTATATATTCTTCATTGAATATTTCTGGAGAATTGGGTAGGCACGGTGTTTTGCTAGAAGTCAACCATATCTTGTAAATCGGTAAGAATGTGGTACGGGGTACGCACGTGTTCAGATAGTCCGATAACCGTATTTACTGCCAACATATCCAGTGATCTCTTGGGTCGCTTTCCAAAGATTCACCGATGACATTTGACTCGAACATAATTAATCTGGAATTAATTATGGAGAGAAAATTAATATGGGAATAATTGCGGCAAGAATTTATCTGGGATAAATTCAAATAGAAGAGAGAAAGCGATTAATTTGGAATTAATCGATTAAATAATATATTGGATATATTAATTGAAATGGATTTCAAAGCGGAATTAAAATTGGATTTTAATTCTGGCGAACGAATTAATTTGGAATTAATTCGCAAGCGACTTTCATAATAATTTTGCTAGGCATTATTATTTAATTAAATTTAATTTATTACGTCGCGACGGAAAATTCGTTTAATCGGATTAAACGAACCCAAGCTCGAAGTGTGTTTAGCAAGCCAATTTGAATTTAAGTGGTGGGGCCCACTAACTTACATCAATTGTCAACATGAGTGATGGAAGGTGGTGGGAGCATTTAATGCTTTTTTCCCTCCAACACAGTTTGCCTGTGCTTTTGCATTTTGGAAAAGCATATATATTTGTGAAAGTTAACTTTGGTAATTAGTTTTTGAAACTAAATTATCAAAACAAAAAACTCTCTCTTTCTCCCTCATTTGTCGTGAACCTCTTCTCCCTCTCCTTTGATTTTTGCTTCAAAAATCAAGCAAGCTAGCACTTAAAGAGTCTTGTGAGGTGATAGGGAAACTCACCCTTGGGTTGGATTCATTCAATAAAGCTTGGAGCTTCATCAACATTCAAAGATTTTTGAAATCGCACATCCGTTCAATGTAAGTTTTTTCCGCAAACTCACTTGATCATTCACACACAATATCATGACTTAGAGACCTTGGGCATGTCTAGGACACTAACAGGGAGCCCAATTACACATCTCAGAACCATACAAGGACTCAAGACCGACTTGACTGCATCGGGATGATTCGTAATCTGCAAGACATCTATGGAAATCTTCTAGCTCTTTAAGTCCAATGTGAACCTGTAAAACAAGCAAATAGTCGGGGTGTGAACTATAACGCTCTGTAAGTAACTCACGTCATATGAAAATATATCAAGTAATTGTAAGAACATAAAGAGTGCTCAGATATATGTTAATATACACAACTTATAAATCTCATATCTACTCGATGGCCGTTTACGTATATTATACTTGGATAATTTACTCATTGTATTGAATGCAACATTTTATTAAGCTTATCTTCTCAGTTCCATATTATACTACGTATCTACAGAATTCTGACATCTCATTAACTTATTATCTACCAAACCACCCAAACCCGCGGCTAAGGCCATCCCAAATTCTTCGTGGTTTAGCCAGCCTAAACTATGGCTGATTACTTCATATGAATTACGTGAGCTAAAATATAAACATTAGCTAACTATGAGGTGTAAAACTTTTAATAAATCAGTGAGCTGAAAACTTGGACCTCTATACAATATAATATACCGACGCTTGATTCCATCTATTGGAATCCTCACAAACTACATTCTGAATGTGGTAAACACCCAACACTCAACCCTTACATTAATATTACAAAATCGACCGTGCATCTTAACATGCAATTATACAAGGTACATACTTATAGCATACTACGATCTTACTAATTGATAAGTACAATTTATACCCACTTATTCATGCATTCTTAGCTTACTATTTTGTTAGATTTCGTATCATTTAATGTATTTGTAGTTTTTTTATGTTTATTTATAGGAAGCATTGAAACATCGATCTTGGGGTAAATTGACTGTTTTGGGACCTTACGGAGGTATCGGAAGCACTCGAGAAGAGGCGAAAAATGAAGAACACAACATCCTGAGAATTGCTCTGGCATCGCGATGCCCACTCATTGGCATCGCGATGCCGCTCAAAATCCTGCCATATAATTTCCAGTGATGGGGCACCGCGGCGCCGCGGCGCCCTGGCAGACTCCTATAAGCTTAATTTGGTCGCCGCGGTGCCCTGGCAGACTCCCATAAGCTTAATTTGGTCGTGTTTTACATCCATAAGGACTCCAATACTGGAGGAATTTTATTCAAGAAATCGGTTGAAGATGCCTTTGCTTTATTAAAGGAAAAAGCCATCAATAACCATCAATGGTCAAGTGCACGCCCGACTGTGACTAAGGTGGCCGGTAGATATGAGGTGGATCATATTTTTGCACTTACAGCTCAAATATCATCCCTCATGACTCATTGAGCAGCACTGACCAATCAACAAGGCCAACCATCTATTGAATCTGCTGCTGCAAATAGAATGATCTTACCTGATGGAGGATATGAGCAAGTCCAGTATGTGAACAATCAGAACTTAAACAACTATAGAAGCAAGCCTATGCCTAACTACTCTCATCCGAACTTGTCATATGCTAATACAGAGAATGCTTTGCAATATTCATCTGGCTTCAACTATCAAAGAGCTGAGCATAAACTTTCCTTAGAAGATTTCATGAGCACGTTTGTTGCCAATTTTTCAGTGAGTTTGAGAAGAATGAGTCAAGGCTGAACAATATTGAGACACACATGGGAATATAGAGGCAACAATGAAGTCTTTAAAAGTATAGATGGGGCAGATTGCTTCCTTTATGACCAATCAATAGAAATATGCATTTCCTAGTAATACTGAGACCAACCCTAAAAAGTCGCGCCAAGCAATCTTTTTCATGTCATAACCATCGGTGGATACAAAAGAAGAAGCCACCATGACCATTTGGGTGGTTGCATCTGCTGAAGACGTTAAACTTAGCGCTAGCAGGGAGGCAAACATTGCATTTGTTTTATTATTATTCTTTATTTTATTTTTTTATTGTGTGCTATTGTTTATTTATTAGTTTGCATTTATTTATGCAGGTAGCAAGAAACACACAAAGCCCGCACAACCAAATTTTGATCAGTAGGAGCTGATCAACTTCATGCATTGTAGTGTTGTTCTTTACTCTTATTTCTTTCTGTTTATTTTTACATTGAGGACAATTCAAGTTTTAAGTTTAGGGGTGTGTGCATGTAGTGATAGTTCATGCTATTAAAAAAAATTGTTTTTTGTTTTTTTATCATTGATAGTAAAGCATAAGTCTAATGATGAATTTGTTTGCTTTAGATGAAATCTTAGAAACGATAAGTCACAATTGATTTTTATCCGATGCCTTGAGTAGGTGATCTAGTTTAGACTCGTAAGCACTTAACAATAGGTTTTTAGCACTAAGAACCTAAGTAATTGACAAAGTGACTAGTTAAAGAAATTATTTTCCGATGAATGACCGTTTGCTTAGATGTCTATCTCGATTTGCTAGTGTCATGACGTTTGGTATGATAAAAAATATAAAAAAAAAATTAAAAAGAAAAAAACAAAACTTAACCACCTATAACCAATAAGCGTGAAGCTACCCATGGGCGAGTGTTGGGACCACCATGAGGAGAAATGCTACCTTAAAGGATAGGTGTATTGAAAAAAATGAAAAAAGAAAATGAAAAATGAAGGAAAAAAATTGTACCATACTGAGCACATAATAAGCAAATACAGAGTACTTTTGAGATATCTAGGTTGGTTTGACCCATCAGATCGTAATTTTCGAGACGAAATCATCGATTTGGCTTAATGATTAGTCAAGCTGTGACTGAACCTTTACACACACACACACTGTGAGTCTACCTTAGATGATTTATTCAAAAACTTGGATTTTAGTGACATTGAGTACTTTGAAGGTGATGAGTGGTAAATGTATCACTATTTCTCACTAATTTGACCTAATATTTTGTATAGATTCTTGAGTTTTGTGAATATTTTGATATATTTTGTGGTATTTTGTAGATAAATAAAGTTTCAGGACTCTCTGAGGTGATTTGGGGCCACAACAGTGAAAAACGGACCAAAGGGCAATTTGGTAATTTTATGCATCGCGACGCGTAAGCCATTGGCATCGCGATGCCTAACATGCGCCATGAGCTGCTAACGTGCGCCGGAGGACACATGTAAGAATCTGAAAATTTTGACTTGCTAACGTGCACCTGTAACGTGTCAATATCACAATCGATCTGCTAACGTGCGCCGTGCCATGTGTCATCATCCTATGATGCTGACAATCACCATCGCCATATGTCGCCACGTGTCATCCCGCGTGTCTGACATATCATCATCCATATCAATAGCTGACCGAGTCAATTCGCCACGTCACCGCCATGTCATCATCAGCCAATCACAACGCGCCACGTGTCGCAATCCTACGGTGCTGACAATCACTATTGCCACGTGTCGCCAAATCATCACCACGTCACTGCCACGTCAGCTCAATTTTTAAGTTAATCATCCACATCACCATGTCATTGGATAAGAATCTCTCGGTGGACCAACCAGAAGCTGACACGTGTCGCGTCGTGATGCGTGAAGCTTGCACGTCGCGACGGGGAGACCCCATCAACGCCTATAAATTCAGCTCGAAGTTTCAGTTTCAAATGCAACTTCCTCTCTGAATTCTCTGATGTAAATAGGGAGTATTATATCTAGTTTTCTTTAAATTTCAGTTTTGTAATTAATTTTAATTACGTTCTGTAATAATAATTTACTTTCTTTACTTTTCAGTTTTTACTATTCAACATGAGGAGGTAACTTCCCACTGCTAGGGTGAAAGGTAAAACTTTTACTAATGCTATTTAGATTAATCTCCCTAATTATAATATATTCTTTATTTAAAATTTGACTTAATGAGGATACCGCTATATTCGCCGGTGGTAATTGATATTAAATTTGTTTTAATTTGACTAAGCAAGGATACCGTCTATATAGCTGGTTTATGGACAAATATTGTTACCATCTTAATGGCTGGTTGGACTTAATTTGTCTTAATCAGGTTACCGCCTATATGGCTGGTTGGTAATGTTATCACAAATTAATATATTATATTAAGGGAGATATCTAAAATAGTAGTAGTCAAAGTAGATCCTTTAACCCTAACATTTTATTTTTGTAATTTTACTTTTCAGTATTTACTTTAACGCATTTACTTTTCAGCATTTTATTTTATGTCTTTTACTTTTAAGTTTTTACTAGCCCTAGTTATGTGTCGTAACTAAGTTAATTATCTAGGGTTGTGATGAATTCTAATATCACCAGTTTATAAGGGGTTATTTTGTAGTTTGGGTAATTTAAAGGTTTACTTATTAAGTCTTAAGCTTAATGCGTCTTGTTAATTTAAGTTTTTACTAGCCCTAGTTATGTGTCGTAACTAAGTTAATTATCTAGGGTTGTGATGAATTCTAATATCACCAGTTTATAAGGGGTTATTTTGTAGTTTGGGTAATTTATAGGTTTACTTATTAAGTCTTAAGCTTAATGCGTCTTGTTAATTGACCACTAATAAGATTGATCTGGTAAATCTAAAATAATCTTGACAAATGAATTTTAGGTTTCAGCCTTAGACTTAATAGCTCACGATCTTCCTTGAGGATAGATAACCCTTTAATAGATTTCCTTACAGGATAGACATATACCTGTCGGGTGGGGGTAGCCATAATTGGAACTTAAACTTAATGAATCCAAGTAATTTGGTTGACATAGACATATGGTTCAATTGGGTTAAACTGGGTATTTTCATTTGACCGTCGACAGAGGCTTTTGCATAATTTCGTGATCCAGGTTAGTAAATCGATATATTACACAAACATTAAATAACCACTTCATCTTTTAAAAGATATTGGAAAGATTGACAACCCTAGATAGTTTCTTAATATTGAATTTTCTTAAACTTACTTTCGTCTAATTTTATTTACTTGTTTTTTTTAAATTTAGAATCATCACCATTTCAAATCAATCAATCAAATTATTAGATACTAGTAATCATTTGACCTCAGAAAATTAATAGATTAGGTATTAAGTCCTCATGGGATCGATACTTTTTATACTACTTGAACGATACGTGCGCTTGCGTTATACGTGTGTGATTACACCGGTCAAGCTTTTGGCGCCGTTGCCGGGGACTTATTTCTCTTTCACTATTAGTTTTGAGGTTAGATACCCTTACTTGTATCTAATTTCTTTTTACTTATTGTTTTTGATTTCTTGTGTTTCAGGTTCTCATAAACTACATGAGACGAACCAGAAGCTTTGAACTCCGACTACTTGACCCAGAAATTGAAAGAACTATCAGACAGTTGAGAAGGGAAAGACGTGAAGGCCAAGAAGCTTCAGTCAATATGGAACCTGAACCTTTGGAAGTTGCACCACCAATTCCCTTTCGAGACAGAACCATTCCAGTGGTTGACAGCTTCATTTCCTGTATTGTACTTCCTCCCTTACCAGCAAATGCGTGTGACATCAAAACATACATTCAGATGATTCAACAGTCAGTGCAGTTTGGGGGGAAAGCAACTGAAGATCCTAATACCCACATCAGCAAATTTCTGGAAGTTTGCGGCACTTTCAATTACAACTGAGAAGCTGAAGAAGCAATGAGACTGCGGGTTTTTCCATACTCCTTGAAAGACAGAGCTAAAGCTTGGCTACATTCACTACCAGCAGGTTCCATCACAATTTGGAACACTTTAGCTACCAAATTTCTTGCAAAGTACTTTCCACCAGCCAGAACTGGAAAGCTGAGGAATGACATCACATCCTTTGTACAACAAGACTCGGAAACTCTCTACGAAGCTTGGGAAAGGTACAAAGATTTTCTTCGGAAATGTCCTCACCAAGAGATTCCAAAATGGCTTCAAGTCCAAACTTTCTATAATGGACTTTCTGGACTAATGAGAACCACAATTGATGCTGCTGCTGGAGGAGCTTTGATGGCAAAGGGAGAAGATCAAGCCTGAGACCTAATCGAAGAAATGGCCAACAACAATTCCTTGTGGCAAACAGAAAGGAGCATGATCCAAAGAATTGCAGGAATTTATGAAGTTGGAGCCAATACAGCAGTCAACGCCAATCTGGATCAGATATGTAAATTCATGGAGACTCTCAACACTGGATCAACAAGTTCACCATCTGGAGGAGCACCAGAACCAAACCAACTTGAAGAGACGGTGAATTATGTCAACAATTTCAACAGACAGGGGAACAATCCATATTCCAACACCTACAGCCCAGGGTGGATGAATCATTTAAATTTCTCATGGAGCAACAATTCAGGGCAAAAGAACTATCCACCACCTGGATTCCAACAATAGAACAAAGGCCAGGAGAAGGCAAATGAACCAGGAATAGCAGAAATGCTGGCTTAGTTAAGAAAGTACGATGCTATGTTTCAGAGCCAATCTGCTTCCATCAAAGCACTGGAGAATCAAATTAGACAACTGACCAATACTCAGAGTTACAGACTGCCAGTTAATCTTCCCAGCAACACAAAACCAAATCCAAGGAACCGAGGGAATGAGCAATATGAAGCCAGCACCTTGACAAGCGGTACTGAAATAAACAAAGATGTTGGAATCAAGGCAACAATTGAAGAACTTCCAAAAGATGCAGTTCCACAGACGGAGGAAAAAAAAGCAAAGGAAAAAGAAAAAGATCAGATCATTCAACCTCCACCTTTTCCTCAGCGTTTTCAGAAAAATAAACTAGACAAGCAGTTTGGTCGATTCCTGGAGGTGTTCAAAAAGCTGCACATCAACATCCCATTTGCAGAAGCATTGGAAGAAATGCCTAGCTATGTTAAATTTATGAAAGACATTCTTTCACGAAAACGAAGATTGGGAGACTACGAGACAGTAGCATTAATGGAAGAATGCAGTGCCATCATTCAGAGGAAACTTCCCCCAAAGTTGAAAGATCCTGGTAGTTTCACAGTCCCATGCACCATTGGAGAACATTATATCGGTAAGGCTTTATTTGATTTAGGTGCAAGTGTTAATTTAATGCCTTTTTATATTTACAGGAAACTGAAAATTAGAGAAGCAATGCTTACCTCAGTCTCACTACAACTTACTGATCGAACACTCGCATTTCCGAGAGGATTCGTTGAGATGTGTTGGTCAAAGTTGACAAACTCATTCTCCCAGCAGATTTCATTATCCTAGACATGGAAGAAGACAAAGATGTGCCTATCATCATTGGGAGACCATTTTTGGCAACAAGTCGAACTGTGATTGATGTACAAAAATGAGAACTAACCATGAAAGTTCAGGACCAAGAAGTTACCTTCAATGTTTTCAAAGCCATGAAATTCCCAAGTGAATAAAAGGAGGAAGAATGATTCAGAATTGATGTTGTTGATAGCCTCATTCAGGAACTGAGCCAAATCCCACGGATACACTTAAAGCTTGCATCACCAATATGACTGACAGCGAGCTAGATGCTAAAATCCGGGAATGTATCAACTACCTTGACAAGCCATTCCATTTCAAGTCAACACCACCAGTTGAAAGTCTGGAACTTTCGGAGAAAGATCGAATCAAGCCTTCAATTGAAGAACCACTATAGTTGGAGCTGAAGTTACTTCTAAGCCATCTCAGGTATGCATTTCTTTGAAAGTCTTCTGAATTACCTGTTATTATTTATTCTTCGCTAAAATTGGAGCAGTAAGAAAAGTTGCTGAGAATATTACGAGAGCACAAGAAAGCCATTGGCTAGACTATAGCATACATTCGAGGCATTAGTCCATCATTTTGCATGTATAAGATTATAATGAATAATGAGTACAAACCCACAGAGGAGCATCAACGAAGACTCAATCCAATCATGAAGGAGGTCGTAAAGAAAAAAATAATCAAATAGTTGGATGCTGGCATCATTTACCCCATCTCAGACAACAATTGGGTGAGTCCTATGCAGTGTACCAAAGAAAGGAGGAATCATTGTAGTCATAAATGAAAATAATGAGCTAATTCCAACAAGAACAGTGACTGGATGGAGAGTATACATGGACTACCGAAAACTGAACAAAGCCACGAGAAAGGACCATTTTCCGCTACCATTCATTGATCAAATGTTGGACAGACTGGCGGGACATGAGTTCTATTGCTTTCTGGACGGATATTTAGGGTACAATCAGATTGTTATCGCCCCAGAAGATCAGGAGAAAACCACTTTTAAATGTCCGTATGGTACTTTTGCTTTCCGTAGGATGCCATTTAGATTACGAATGCCCCTGCCACTTTTCAGCGTTGCATGATGGAGTAGAGTATGGAGGTATTCATGGATGCTTTTTCCGTGTTTGGAGACTCTTTTGACCATTGCTTGCAAATTTGGAACATGTGTTACAAAGATGTGAAGATACCAACCTGATACTCAACAGAGAGAAATGCCACTTCATGGTGTAGGAAGACATTTTTCTTGGACACCGGATCTCACAAATGGGAATCGAGGTAGACAAAGAAAATATTGAAACAATTGAAAAACTACCTTCGCCGACATCCGTAAAAAGGATTCGGAGCTTTCTCGGACATGCTGGCTTTTACAGGAGATTTATCAAAGACTTTTCCAAGATTGCTAAACCTCCATGCAATCTTATGGAGAAGGATATGTCTTTCAAATTCACAAAAGAATGCCATGAAGCTTTTGATATCTTAAAACAGAAGCTGGTCTCTGCCCCCATCATAGTAGCACCAGACTGGACCCTTCCATTTGAGGTGATGTGCAATGCTAGTGATTTTACTATAGGTGCAGTTTTTGGACAACGCAAAGCAAAGATTTTCCACTTCATTTACTACTCCAGCAGAACTTTGAATGAAGCTCAACTCAACTACACAACCACTGAAAAGGAGTTGCTCGCAGTTGTGTACGCTTTTGACAAATTCTGCTCCTATATACTGGGTCCCAAAGTGGTGGTCTACACAGATCATTCAGCAATCAAATACTTGATCACGAAGAAAGATGCCAAACCCAGATTGATCCATTGGATACTTCTTCTGCAAGAATTTGACGTGGAGATCAGAGATAGGAAAGGGACATAGAACCAAGTGGCAGATCATCTATCGAGGCTTGAGAATGGAGAAACAGTTGGCAAAGAACTGGCAATCAAAGAAAATTTTCCAGATGAACAGCTGTTTGCCATGAAACATCATGATGTCCCTTGGTATGCTGACTATGTCAACTACATAGTTTTGGGAAAATGGCCGTTGGAATGGACAACTCAGCAACGAAAGAAGTTCTTCAAAGAAGTCAAGCACTATGTTTGGGATGAGCCATACCTGTTCAAACACTGTGCTGATCAATTACTAAGGTGGTGTGTTCCATATGATGAGGTCAATAGTGTTTTGCAACACTGTCATTCATCACCATATGGCGGACACTTCAGCAGAAACAAAATTGCAGCCAAAGTCCTACAATCAGGTTTGTTCTGGCCCACTCTTTTTAAAGATGCTTATCTTTTTGCTCTTCAATGTGACAGGTACCAGATAACGGGGAATATTTCCAGAAGAAATGAATGACCTTTGCAAAACATTATGGAAGTAGAGATATTTGATGTGTGGGGTATAGATTTCATGGGACCCTTTGTTCCATCATTCAGAAACCTGTATATCCTGGTTGTAGTAGATTACGTCTCCAAATAGGTTGAAGTAATTGCACTGCCATCCAACGATTCAAAAGTGGTGATCAAATTCCTTAAAAAGAATATTTTCACTCGCTTTGGAATACCTCGGGCAATTATCAGTGATGGTGGCTTAAATTTTTGCAACAGATACTTTGATGCACTCATATCCAAATACGGAGTTACTCACAAGGTTTCCACTGCTTATCATCCACAGTCAAATGGACAGTTGAAGTTTTTAATAGAGAAATCAAAAGAATCTTGGAGAGAACTATTGGATCAACAAGGAAAGACTAGTCAACAAAACTGGATGACGCATTATGGGCCTATCAGACAGCTTACAAGACACCCATTGGTATGTCCCCATATCGATTGGTGTTTGGGAAAGCATGTCATCTGCCAGTTGAGCTTGAACACAAGGCGTACTGGGCACTGAAGAAGTTGAATTTTGATTCACAAGCTACATGAGAGAAATGACTTCACCAACTCAACGAATTGGAGGAGTTTTGTCTACAGGCTTATGAGAATGCCAGATTGTACAAGGAAAAGACCAAGAAATGGCATGATCGAAAAATAGTGCACATACAATTGGAACCAAGGTAGCAGGTGTTGTTGCACAATTCAAGGTTAAAACTTTTCCCTTGAAAGTTGAAATCAAGGTGGTCAGGTCCTTTTGTGATCACTCAGGTTTTACCATACGGAGCTGTTGAGTTACTGGATCCCAACACCAACAACACATTCAAGGTTAACATTCAGCGTGTCAAGCACTACTGGAGAGAATCATTTGAGCGATAAAAAGAAAGTGTCACACTTTCAGATCCAGCCTAACGTTCGAGAAGTCACGTCTGGCTGACGACGTTAAACTTAGCACTCACAGGGAGGAACCCATGCAATTTATGTATATATTGTGATCTGTTGTGTTTTATTTTTGTGTGTTTAATTTTTGCAGGTAAAGTCATTTCAGGATGGAAGAAGTTCTCGCAAATCTTCACAAGCAATTTCCTTCTCTCCCTCAAAAATCTCAGATGAAAGTCTACAAAGCTCGCTTGGAACAGATGAGACTACTGATGATCAAATGTATTCCAACTGACATTCATTGGATTATTGAAGCACGGGTCCAATTAGCAGGTGAGTCTTCTGACTATTTTATTTCACATCTGCCTGGTTTTGGAAGAAGCACCTATGCAAAGAAACGTAGAGCTAAGCAAATGGGTGTTTGTTACAAATGTGCACGCTAGAATTGCAATACTCGTTGTCGTTCTTTAGGAATGGTGTCTGATAATCGCGAAGATAAAATTAAATTCATTAGGGATGGCTTGAGTAAGGAGTCTTTAGATGATATATCTTCGATTCTTAAGACGCATCCCAGTGGATATGTTCATATAGCCATCCGAAAATTACATACAAAATTCGAAAAAGAAAGACAACAGTTAAGTCTCGGGAATCTGACTAAAAAAGACCATGTTTGCCAATTTATAAGAAAATTGGATGGGAAGCTTGTCCCTGACGCATAGACGTCAATCAAGCTGTAAATTCTTCTACATATTATATCTCTTTGTCTTTTCCTAATAATTGTAATTTATTTTGTTGTTTTCTTTTATTTTCTCTGACGGATCCAGACCTTTTTTACTATCACGGTTTATTTTACTGTTAACTAATAAGTGTCATTTGACAGGTACTAGTGCTATTATTTTACTCACCCTTTTCAGGTGTTATAAATTCAACTAATCATTGCACTTTTTAAGACATCCAGAGTAAAACATGAAAGCCACTTCAAGAAGACGAGTTGAAAACATCTGTGTGTTTTGCGGTACTAGTGTTGGTGTTAAGCCACAATACATAGCAGCAGCACATGAATTGGGTCGAGTCTTAGCTGCAAGGAATATGCACTTAGTATATGGCGGAGTCAATCTTGGACTAATGGGGATCGTTTCAAAGGCTGTACAGGAAGGAGGCAGTCAAGTCTTGGGAATCATCCCAAAACCCTTGGCGGAGGCAAATCTTATTGGACCATCAAACGGTGAAGAACTAATTGTGCTAGGTATGTCTGAACGACTAGTAGAAATGATTTTTGGACAGTTATGGCCCATAGTATCACTATTTATACAGATCATGGTGTTGTTGTACAAATTAACTATGTGACAAAGGAAATTGCTCTTCTATCATTTGTAATTAGATTACCAAGATGTATAAATGATAGAAGGTCCATATGATTAGTTCCGGATTGAGATGATATGAGACAATATCAATCCACGAAGGTTTAATCATTAAATATCCCTAGTCATAGTATTATCGAGATTGGACATCGATAATACGAAATAGACTAGTATTACACTTGTGCGTGTTGTGGGAGCATAACAGAATAGTTCTCATATATTTGGGTATAGGATACTCATGCAAGTGTAGTAGGAGGTTGTGTTTTATCGATGGTACGGAAAACAGCTTCGCTCTGGATAGACCCCTCGGAATTCCATTGGTAGTATGACTATGTGTCTATGGAAGTCCGAATCAAGGTAGGTGTATTTGGTCTTAACCTGAGACTTGCACAGCTAATACTTGTGACAATCAATATACTTTGGTTTTGGTCCTCCAGGGCTTTAACAGGTTCTGTGTACGCCTCTTCTGGGTATATTGAGAATCATAGTGTATTGGGTGTGATGTCGAGATGGAAGTATCACTCCAGTCATAGTGGAGATGATGATCATGTAGGATACGGAACTAGTGCTCTTATATGCTGCAGCTATCGGGATATTATGACTAGGTCATGTTTATCCGATTATAGAGACTAGATATCAGAAATCTGATATGTGCTTCGTACGGGGCAGACACATTTCCAGCCCCAGGCCTTGCACGTGACATCCAATACTGGATCGAAATACGCAATAATACGTATACTACGCCTGATATAGATCACATATTCCAGTAAGAATATTTCTGGAGAATTGGGTAGGCATGATGCTTTGCTAGAAGCCAACCATGTCTTGTAAATCGGTAAAAATGTAGTACTAGGTACATACGTGTTCAGATAGTCCGACGACCAGATTTACTACCAACATATCTGGGGATCTCATGGGTCGGTTCCCGAAGATTCACCGATGACGTATGACTTGCACTTTATTAATCCGGGATTAATTATAAAAGAGAGAAAATTAATCTGGGATTAATTACGGAGATATTTTATTTGAGATAAAATATTTATTAAAGAGAGAAAACGATTAATTTGGAATTAAACGATAAAATAATATATTCGATATATTATACAAAATTGGATTTCGACGCAGAATTAAAATTAGATTTTAATTCGGGCGAACGAGTTAATTTAGAATTAATTCGTTAACGATATGAATAGTGATTTTGCTAGGCATAATTATTTAATTACGTCGCAACGGAAAATTAGTTAATTTGGAATTAGCGAACCCGAGCCCGGGAGTGTTTACGGGCGCACTCGCATTGTGAATTAAAGTGCTGCCCATAAGTCACATCAAGCGTCAAACCACTAGTAACATCAAGCGTCAAATCATTTGTCACTTTGAGTGATGTGATGTCTAGTCACTTTTGATGTGAATAGTTGATGGTGGTTGTTGGATTGCATTTATTACAATTTTGCCTCCAAATTTGTTGACTTTTTGAAAGCAAATTTTTGGTATATCATTAATTGATTTTTGGAAAATCATAACAAACATAATTCTTTCTCTCTTCTCTCATCTTCCCTCTCACGCCCAAGAGGCTGTCTTCTTCTTCATTTTTCTGGTTTAGCCGTGAGGTGTAGGAGAAGCATAGGAAGTTTTGCGGCAAAATTTCCGGAGTGCTAGCACGCTTTAGGAGTCTTGCGAAGGTGATAGGGAAACCGACTTGTGAGCTTGTAATCACAACACAAAGCTGGGAGCTTGGAGGACCAAGATGACCTAAAATTTTGGAGGATAAGAATAGCCCACTGCCGTGAGCCACCTTGGAGGAAAGCTTGAAGTTTTGTTCCTCGCATCGCTCAACCGATCATTGTAAGTATTCTGTAACTTAATTGAGTATTCGCACATGAGTTTCTTTGCTTGAATTGATCATTGGGACCTAATAGAAACCCAACAATGGTATCAGAGCCATTTTGAGCATGAAACTTGAATTAGGGTAAAATTGGGTAAATTGAATTTGAACATGTTTGAGTGAAATTAATTGTTTGAGCATGCTTGTAAATGAATGACTTGGAGTTATTTGTGATCAATTTTCCCCTAAATCTAGGCTTGGCCGAGAGATATGAGTGCCATAATGTCATGGTATTTTTTGTTTCTTTGATCATTGGATGACTTGAAATAAAATGAATTGTAAATGAAATACTTGAATTGGGCATGAGTTCGGTAATTTGGCAAGCAGGGTGATAAAAGCCATACAAGTATATGTATAATTGGAATAGAATGAATTGGACATTGGTTTGATTGAAACCTAATACTTTGTTAATAATGTAACATGTCTTGTAATGAAAGCAAAATTTTATAACTTGGTAATATAACAATTATTGTTGATATGGCAGTAATGGTGGATAATACAGTGGCAGTAGTGTCAGCAGAAGCAGTAGATGGAGGAATAGTTTTAATTTGGGCTTGGGGTTGTGGTAGGAACATCCCAAGGCAATAGATGGTGAAAGAAAACCGAGTTTCATATATGTATTGTGATGTAAAAGTTAAAGTTGACCCTGAAATTGAGGCTTGATGTAGACCATGCGTGAGTGATATAGAAATGGAGAGTACAAGGTATTTAAAAGACGTATTT
Source organism: Zanthoxylum bungeanum (assembly GCA_019454045.1). Lineage (NCBI taxonomy): Eukaryota > Viridiplantae > Streptophyta > Magnoliopsida > Sapindales > Rutaceae > Zanthoxylum > Zanthoxylum bungeanum. Next base: position 34,471 of record SKCR01027920.1, on the reverse strand, counting down.
AGAAACTAATTGATAGTATGGATACATGAGTAAGATTATGAAGTGAAGATTAATACAGAATTGAAATTCAGAATTGTATGTAGGTGTTAATTGATATAATAGTAAAATATGTAAATTAAGAAGCATACACATGAAATTAGTGAATAATGTCTATATGAGTAAACTTTGTAGTGTTAATGTATATGGTATATATTTATATGATGGAGAGTATTCCATTTTCTGTATATGTGTTAACTTGGAGATCAATTTGATGTTAGAACTAGGGATTAAGGATTAAAGACAATAAGATTGCCTAATAGTGAAGATTGTAAAATGTATAGAGCATGTTATGGAATTGTCGATTTAAATGAATAGCCTGCAGATGAATGTTTTTTTTTTTTTATAAAATCTAATAATTTGAGTATGTATTTATGATATTATGTGTGTAAATTGCATGTTAAAATGTATGAGTTATAAAGTTGTGACAACTTATATTGTAAGTAATCTTGAGCATGTATGATGGAAGTAAGGGCATATTGATGAAAGTATAAGTATACAGAGCATAAGATAATTAAAGGTAAACACATATAGAGAACATAGCATTTATGTCTCATTAATTTATAGATATGCATGAATATATGCATGTAGTTACATGGCAGCCTAAAGACAAGCATATAAGGAAAGCATAACTAGGTTAAATGGAAGCATAAAATGTATATTGCATATTTATGTGTTATGATTTTTAGAAATTAAGTTAAAGTTAAGAAGATTTTGAATTTCAAAGTATTTTAAAAGAGAAGTTTTAAGCGTTTCCTTTTTGAAGAATGTATTTCAGAAAAAATTTTTACAGCTTGAGATATAATATATGATTTTATGGTTTTATGTTTTTTTTTTTGGGGCATGAGGTAAAAACTCATCCCAGTATGTAACTTGAGAAAATTTGGAATTGACGGTTACAGAGACATGTGCACATGTTGAGGACTGACGGGACGCCCTCAGATCCTCCAGTTGGGCTAGGGGGACGGCGATACGTAACGCCCCTAGACCCCAGTTTTTGAGCTTGGGTGGTAGCATAGATCCGCACCCCCAGCTGCAGTTTGTGGTTTGGGGGACGGCGATACGTAACGCCCCAAGACCACCAGTTTCAGGGCAGGTATGGCATGCTTTGGGGGACGGTGATACGTAACGCCCCAATGTCATGGGTTTGCATATCTGGCTCTAGGGCGTATGGGGGGACGGCGATACGTAACGCCCCCATGCGTCAGTTTTTCAGTATACACTCAGATATCAGCTTTTCAGAAAATGAGTTTTGAAATATCAGATTTTCAGAACACAGTTTTCAGAAATACAGATTTCAGATAGAGACTTCAGTTTTCAGTTTCAGATTTCAGATAAACAGTTTTTAGAAACAGTTTTTAGAAAACAGTATTTCAGAAAGACAGGTTTTAAAGAGTTTCAGAAGCAGTTTTCAGAAACAGTTTTTTCAGAAATATTTCAAAAGTATTTCTAAAAGTACGGCATAATTAAAGTTCAGTGTAGCTAGAGGTTATGCATATAAATCATACATTCTAGTAAATATACGAGATGCATATAGTTGACATTAATGTATGGTAACATGATTACATTTATGTGTTTATGATTGATGCTTGTGTGTATTATATGGTTAGATAGAAAGAACAATTTGTAAGATACTAGTGTATGATTATATGGTTTCATATACTTGTTTATATAGTTGATATTAGCTTGTCAGATGTTAGTAAAAAGAATATTATATAAATCTGATTCGATGGTGTTTTTCAATGAAATAAAGAAAGGTAAGTATGGTAAATAACCAAACTAGATTAGCAAAGAATAAGTAAGTAAGTATTAAGATATCAGAATAGCGCAGCGAAAGCATGGTAAGCCTTGACTTAGAAAATAGAAACTTGTTAATTATATTAGGGATGTTGAACGTAAACAAGGATCAGGATTTAAATTATATGTATATATAGTAGAAAGACTGGTAGTAGGTAATATGGAAGTAAAAATGGGATAAGAGTAATATGGTTTATTTTTAACTTAGTAAGTAAGAAATAAAGATTTACCGTTGAATTGATAAATATTGATTTGGTAATAAGTTAACATGTTTATATAATGATGAAACCGTAGAACTAATTCAGACTTTGTAGATATTTAAATGGCCTTATAAGTAACTAGGTTAATACGGAAACAAAATTAAGTTTGGGCATTTGACGCTCATGGAATGAGCATAGTTACTTACTGAGTCTTAGACTCAAACCACAACATGTTGGACAAAATGACCCATAGCGTCACTATTTGCACAGATCATTGTGTTGTTGTAGCAAATTAACTATGTGACAAGGAATTGCACTCTCATCATTTGTGATTAGATCACCATAGATATATAAATGAAGAGAGGTCCCTATGATTAGTACCTGGACTGAGAATGATATGAGACAGTATCAGTCCCCGAAGGTTTAATCATTAAATATCCCTAGCCGTAGTATTATCGAGACTGGACATCGATAATGCGGAATAGGCTAGTATTGCACTTGTGCGCGTTTGTGAGGGCACAACGGCATAGTTCTCATATATATAAGTATTGGATACTTATGCAAGTGCGATAGGAGGTCGTGTTTCACCGACGGTACGGGAAACAGCTTCGCTCTGGATAGACCCCTCGGAATCCCATTGGTATTATGACTATGTGTCTATGGGAGGCCGAAATCAAGGTAGGTGTGTATGGTCTTAACCTGAGACTTACATCGCTAATACTTACGATAATCGATAAACTTTGGTCTTGGTGGTAGGGGACTTTAAACGGGTTCTGAGTACACCACCACTTCTGGGTTTATCAGAGAGTCGTAGAGTATTGGGTGTGATGTCAAGATGGAAGTATCACTTCAGTCATATTGGAGATGATGTCACGCAGGATACGGTATTAGTGCTCTTAAGTGCTGCGGGCCATCGGGATATTATGACAAGGTCATGTATATCCGATTATAGAGACTAGTTACCAGACATCCGACATGTGCTTCGTACGGGGCAGACACTTATCCAGCCCCAGCCTAGCACGTGATTATCCGATACTGGGCCGATATACACAATACATTAGTATACTACGCTTGATACAGATCTTAATATTCTTAAATGGATATGTCCGGAGAATTGGGTAGACTTGGTGCTTTGCTAGGAGTCGACCTTGTCTCGTAAATCGGTAGAACGTAGTACTTGGTACGTACGTGATTCGGATACTCCGACGACCGTATTTACTGCCAGATTATCCGGGATCTCATGGGTCGCTTCCCGATAATCCACCGATGACGCACAACTCGCACTCTTAAATAATCTGGGATTATAATAGAAGAGAGAGAAAATTAATCTAGGATTAATAACGGAGATGTTTTATCCGGGATAAAATGTCGTCTAAAGAGAGAGAACGATTAATTCGGAATTAATCGATATATTAATATATTCGATATATTAGACGAAATTAGATTTCGACGCGGAATTAAAATCAGATTTTAATTCGGGTAAACGAGTTAATTTAGAATTAATTCGTTAGCGACGTAAATAATAATTTCGCTAGGCGCAATTATTTATTTAAATTCGATTGAATTAACGTCGCGACGTAAGCTCGGTATTTCGGAAATATCGAACCCGAACGCGTGAGTGCACGTGGGCCCACTTTCATTTTGGAAACGTGTGGGGGCCCACATGACACATGTCATTCTAATGCTTTGCATGTAGATTGTGTACATTGCACTCAATGTCATTGCATGTAGATAGTGTACAATGCACTCAATGTTATTGCATGGAAATTGAGTGTTTTACACTCTAAGCCATTGCATGTTTTGTGTCATAATTTTATTATTAATTTAATAAATATTATGGCATAAATATAATTGATTTTTGGTAAATCATTTTAACTTAATACACAATTTTATCTCTCTCAAATTCTCTCTTCTCTCACGCCCAAAATGAAGATTGGGACTGGTTTTGGAAGCCAAAACCGTGAGCAAGGGAAGCCAAGAGTTGGGTTTTCATGGTGAAAACCGCAAGTGCTAGCACACTACGAGTCTTGCGAAGGTGGTAGGGAGGTTCACCCATGAGGCGGGACTCATCCGAAGGAGTTTGGAGCTTCGTTTTGAGACCCGAAACTGCCAAGACAGTGAGCATGGACTGGTTGCAGTGGCGTGAGCAAGGCAGTGCGTTTTTGGATTAGATTCGTCTTCAAATCGACTCAACCGATCAATGTAAGTATTCCGCTATCTTCATTGGTGTATTCACGCATTATTTCATGTCTTGATTTGATCTTGGGACCTTAGAATTAACCAACAATGGCATCAAGAGCTAATGTTGCAAGCATGAAATTTGTAGGGTTTAAAATTTGGGTAAATGTTTGTTGAGCATGATTTGAATAAATTGATTGTTTAAGTATGCTTATAACATGTTTTATTGCATTTTGGTTGGACCAATTTGTTGAAAATTGATTTGGAATAATTTTCCCCAATTTATTCATGTTGGCCGAATGTGTAGGAGTCTTGGAGTTCTTGGAATTTTTTCATTTTAATTCATTGGATGAGTTATAATGATAAAGGATGATGTTAATTTGAAGTCAATTTGATTGAATTTTGAATTGAACAAAAAATCCCAAATTTCCTTCACCTTGGCCGAATGTATAGCCCTATTGAATGTCTTGGTAATTTTGGTTTTGTGACATTGGATGTGTATGAAATCAAATCGGATGTTGATTTGATGTCGATTGTAGGTTCGATTGGATCGAAACCGAATCGGACACAAAATCACCTTCCTTGGCCGAGAGCATTGAAGCATGTTTATGGGTTTGATTTTTCATTATGTGTGTTTGACATGTAATAATGAATTAAGTATGATTAATTGGACTAATTTAGTGTTTTGGAAATGTTGATTTAGTTGATTAATCATATAATGCACTTTTGGTAATTAAATTGTGAAAATTGGATTTTTGGATTTAATTAATTGGGCCTAATTTTGGAAATTAGAATTTAAAGTTGTAATTGGGCCTATTGGGCTTGATTTATCAAGTTTGGTTTAGGCCAAGTGGATTGGATCCAATTGGGCCCAAAACCTTAACCATAAAGCCCAATTGCGACTAATGAACCTTTAAAGTTCAATTGGGCCTAATGGGCCAAGATTGATTTATGGGCTTATGGGGTAAATCCCGGATTGGACTTTGGTTATCGGTTTGACCCGAGTTGACCAAAAGTCCACGCCTTAAGAAATCAATCAAAAGCCCATTGGACTTTAATTGAATTGACGTTGGACGTTATTCGGACTTTGAGTCCCGACGCGATTGAATTTGGAATTTAAATCGTAAAAGGTTTATTAATATAAAGTGCAATATTTAATTTAGAATTGAATAATGAATTAGTATTAATACATGTTAAATTGGATTTAATTATGTAGTTTAATTTAATTCATGAATTCGTACTTTAAGTACTTATTCGCAAAAACGAGTTTGACTCGAACAAAATCAAATCGTTGTTTGAACATTGGATGATCACTTAATTATCAGATTAATTAATTTGATTAGATTGATTGATAGCATGCTTATGTGTTGAATACGTGGTTGTGTTGAATGAATAATGTATATCGGATGGATATTAGTCGGGTGGGCAATTTTAGAAATTGTTGTAATAAATTCGATTTATTAAATTGGACCTGCGTGTCCAGCCTTATCACCTTCTTTCTCTTTGTATTCTCTTCTCACCTATTCCCCTCTATGTATATGAGGTTTCTTTAGAAGTGTAGTGTAACGGGTAGAAGTAGTACAAGTGCTAGCTTGAGTGAGAAAGGGAGAGATTTGATCTAGGATCAATGTGTTAAGTATCCATCCGCATATCATTATTATTTTATTTCATACTCGCTTTATTATGTATTTAGAATGCATGTTTAAGGGTGTATGATGATGAGACCTTAACAAAGATAATTAAATTGGTAGCCAATTTGCACGCGAAAATCCCTCAATCTATATTAAGCAAATATCCTTCCATTGAATGATTCTTGTTCAAGATCCGAAGTTGGCATTGGTTTGTTTTTGACCAAAGTCAAGACCTTTGTCAATCAAGGATGTACTTGAATCATGAGAGTTTTGTTGCATATCGGTGTCTTGTCCAAATCGTGATTTTTATTGACCAAAGTCAGATCACTTTTTGTCCAATGACATTGATTACGAAACTTTCCTCGTCAATGGGTCCCGCTTAACTGGAATCATTAGGTTTGTGTTTGGCCAAAGCCAAGGCCTAAATGATTCAGAGGATATGGTTAGGAAAATGTATTGGATACATTGACATTATACATATGTTTCGGACTTGGATGTCCACCTAACCGGATCTAGGAATTGGATGAGATCCAATTGATCTGTGAGATCTACCTAGTTAAATAGCATACAGCTTTTTATTGGCCAAAGTCAGGGTTGTGTGTTATTTAATAGGATCCTAGCCCACTAGGAAACACGGTTTCCCGAGTACTCCACAGAGGGTTAGAGACTCGACGAAAAATAGTGGGAGGCAAGTATTGAATTTGCAACATTCGTTCAATTACTCGCTAAACACGCTCATTTACATTTTACTCGTCGTATTAATCAAAAGTATTAGTTGGACTAATATTTTATGTTGTTTTAAATTATATATATAGTTGGACTATATACAAACTCATTCAATATATAGTTGATTTTATAATTGGATTATAGTAATCAATATAATTGAATTAAATGATAGTTGATTTTATAATGGGATTATAGTAATCATATTAAAATTATAGTTGATTTTATAATTGGATTATAGTAATCAATATAATTGAATTAAATGATAGTTGATTTTATAATGGGATTATAGTAATCAATATTAAAATTATAGTTGATTAAATAATTGGATTATTGTAATCATTATAATAAATAGTACCTTAATAATTTGATTAAATAGTTGGACTATTAAATCAAGTAAAGAATTGAAAAGGTTGAATATTTAAAATATATAATCCTTGGATTAAATGTTTTAAATGATTTAATTTTCAATTGGGAATTAATAATAGGTTAATTTAACTTATTATTACTAAGCCCATAATTAAGCAAATAGTAGAGCATAAAGTCTTTGGAAGATTTATGTGATGATGACTTTAGTGCTTAATTAATATACTTACAATAAATCTATCTTTAGATTTAAAAGTATTAAAATTGCAATTAATAATTCTTGGAGAATTAATTGACTATTCTAGTGGAGAAAAGTCAAAGTTTGCAATTAGGGCATGTAGCACAAGGTGCACATCGTTTCGATATTCCGAAACCCAAGGCTTGGCCAAAGGTTTGTGAAATATTGAAAAGGATAATTGACATATCTCAAAGTGACTACCATTTGGATATGGAAGACACGAAGGAATTAAAGAAAGGGCGAGGCTCTAACTTTAAAAATATTTGTCAAAGTTATGTTCACAACTAGTATTAAAATTAGATTTTAAATACTTAGTGTGGTACATAATACATATATGTATTGACGTTCAGAATCCGCTGTGAGCTGGATACTGGCTTCAAGCCGAGATTTCTCTGCAAATCGGAAAACGGGACGAAAGTCGCTGTTTCGACCGTAGATACCTAAATTTAGGAACTACCATTTGGGTATGTACTTAAATTAGGAAATGTTATAATGTAACTAGTTAGACTAGAGACATTATCTCTATATCAGTGTTTAATAATCCGATGCGGATAAAACCTTTATATTCTAGAACACTAAAGTGTTTCATTATATAAAGATGATACTGAGATAAATACATTGGATGTAAATAACAGAATTTATATTTTGAATATAATAAAATCTCAAAACATATAAAATGACAAATAAATAGCTCAAATTGATTTGATCAATAGAGACTTATTTGTGGCATTGTTGTCTGGGACACAATTAAACAAGACTCGTATATCCACACTTTTGAAGAGTGGGTACTAGGACTGATTTGACTATTCAAATAAGGTCTACGAATCTAGTTTATAAACAAGACTCGTATATCCACACTTTTTGAAGAGTGGGTACTAGGACTGATTTGACTATTCAAATAAGGTCTACGAATCTAGTTTATTAGGTTAAATACCTAAAATACTATTTACTTGGTAATAGTAAAAGGGCCACCGATCTGTTAGCCCTATTCATGGTGAAGTAAGTGGGCCCATATCTAGCTAGGCTAGATGTGAACATGAATATTTCGTGACCTTAACGGATGTGACATCACGTTATGGTTATGTGTTTCTTTTGAAGAACACAGATCGGAAACTTTAGAGTTTCGACACGAAGTAGACAAACAGATCGGCTATAGTATTATTCCGCCACGGTAAGACCGAAATGGAAAATACTTAAGCAGTAAGTTTCATATATAAATGAAAGAGTACGGTATTCTTTCATATGAGGACTCCTCCCGAGACACGTTAGTTAGATGGTGTGTCCGAACCAAAAACCGAATTTTTGTTGGACATGATAAGGTTTATCACGAGTCGCTCTGAGCTATAATTTCCTTCAACAGGATATGTATTAACAGTGCAAAACTTATTTAGAATAAGGTTCCATATAAATCTGTTTGACAGATATCATATAGGATATGAACAGGAAGAAACGAGGTTTCTCATTCCTGATAATTTGGGTATGCCAGGCATGACGTTTGGATGATACCAAACTAAAGGACCCAAATTGGATTAGTGCCAATATAGGTTATCCTAAGGGAAACCATAAGTATAGTACTTATAAATCCCACATGAGAACAATGTGATTGTTGCTCACCATGCGGTTTTCCTGAGAGGAATACCGATATGCAGTGGTCAGTGGGAGGATAGTGATACTCGATGAAAATCGGAGTAATACTATTCAAAGCACGAAGTCCTTTATGGAACACAAATAGTTCATCAATGATGAATCTATACCATTAATCTTCAAATACACAAGAAACCGCGTAGATCAGAGAGAGTCAGAAAACAACCTGGGGTATGGGTTTCTGATCTCACCTCATAAAGATTTTAATCTTTTAAGGTACACCAACTGATTACGTATGAGGAAGTGATACGAGGTATCGACTCCCTAATATGGCAAAGTGCCATGAAACCGAAATGGATTCCATGTATAACAACTATTTTGGATACTAGTTGTTGTACCACAAGGCATTTTGCCTATGGTACATTAAACGTCTTCAAGGAAGACATACATGGAAGGCAACATACCAACGTACAAAGCAGGGCTTTTGACGGAAAGGTATCGTTATCAACATTATGTTAATAACGGTTCAACCTTTTACCTGTTGCCATGGTAAGTCCATTTTGAAGATGCTTGTTGATAACTGTATATTTCATTTATGGAAAATGTCAGTTACAAGATCAAAATCGCTTTCCTGAAAAGGAAACCTTTTGGAGGATGCTTTCAACATCCTGACGATTTTGTATAACCGACAAACAAGGTTTGCGGGTTATTCGATCCATGTTTGGATTGATGCAAGCATAAGGTTCTTGGAACTGTTATTTTGAAATAATCATAATGGTTTATGATTTGATTCAAAACTAAATAATTCTTGTGTATATAAGGAGGTTAGTGGGAGAGCGCACTGACAGTGAAATTCCCATAAAGCAATTGGTGAAAGCTTGGCTTTCAATAGAAATTCTCCGTAGAATTCTGGGGAGTAACAACCTTTATTCAAGGAATAAAGATCTACTGGGATAGATTTGGAGTTTGTTAACACTCTCTGGGAAATTGTACATTTAAAATGTACTTGTATTGGTGTCTCATACGCTTCGAGCATATGGAGTCACAATCGGGTCAATCCAAGTGATAGTCACTGGATTGAAGATTAAGAACATCTGGTAGTATCTGAGAGAACTAAAGATGTTGTCTTAAACTATGGAGATGGAGAACTTGAAGTGACTGGGATCACTACTGCAAGTTTCCAAACAATTAAAATACTACGGTACTATATAAAGTTTGAATAACCGGGACAGTGAGCTGGAAATCTTCCGAGCAAGATAACTGTTGCCGAATTAACAACAAAAGCGGATTATTGCTGCAGCTGAGGCAGCAATAGAAGCCATTTGGATCGATATAAATCTAATTAGATTAGATATGGTTCTGTTAGCAGCTGAGCTAGGCGTCAGCACAGGCTAAAGAATTAAAGGTCTCATCGACGATCCAGATATATACTTCTATATCATCTGATTCGTTCGGATCATACATCGTGGCGATGTGATGATCGTGTAAATCGCGTCAGACGATAATTAAGCAAATCCGCTGACGAAAACCTTTCCTCAGCAATTTGAGCGAACCGTACATAGTTCAGGTGTGGACACTTGAGTGACTGGCTATGTGCCAAGTGGGAGATTGTTGGACAAATGACCCATAGCGTCACTATTTGCACAGATCATTGTGTTGTTGTAGCAAATTAACTATGTGACAAGGAAATTGCACTCTCATCATTTGTGATTAGATCACCATAGATATATAAATGAAGAGAGGTCCCTATGATTAGTACCTGGACTGAGAATGATATGAGACAGTATCAGTCCCCGAAGGTTTAATCATTAAATATCCCTAGCCGTAGTATTATCGAGACTGGACATCGATAATGCGGAATAGGCTAGTATTGCACTTGTGCGCGTTTGTGAGGGCACAACGGCATAGTTCTCATATATATAAGTATTGGATACTTATGCAAGTGCGATAGGAGGTCGTGTTTCACCGACGGTACGGGAAACAGCTTCGCTCTGGATAGACCCCTCGGAATCCCATTGGTATTATGACTATGTGTCTATGGGAGGCCGAAATCAAGGTAGGTGTGTATGGTCTTAACCTGAGACTTACATCGCTAATACTTACGATAATCGATAAACTTTGGTCTTGGTGGTAGGGGACTTTAAACGGGTTCTGAGTACACCACTTCTGGGTTTATCAGAGAGTCGTAGAGTATTGGGTGTGATGTCAAGATGGAAGTATCACTTCAGTCATATTGGAGATGATGTCACGCAGGATACGGTATTAGTGCTCTTAAGTGCTGGCGGCCCATCGGGATATTATGACAAGGTCATGTATATCCGATTATAGAGACTAGTTACCAGACATCCGACATGTGCTTCGTACGGGGCAGACACTTATCCAGCCCCAGGCCTAGCACGTGATTATCCGATACTGGGCCGATATACACAATACATTAGTATACTACGCTTGATACAGATCTTAATATTCTTAAATGGATATGTCCGGAGAATTGGGTAGACTTGGTGCTTTGCTAGGAGTCGACCTTGTCTCGTAAATCGGTAGAACGTAGTACTTGGTACGTACGTGATTCGGATACTCCGACGACCGTATTTACTGCCAGATTATCCGGGGATCTCATGGGTCGCTTCCCGATAATCCACCGATGACGCACAACTCGCACTCTTAAATAATCTGGGATTATAATAGAAGAGAGAGAAAATTAATCTAGGATTAATAACGGAGATGTTTTATCCGGGATAAAATGTCGTCTAAAGAGAGAGAACGATTAATTCGGAATTAATCGATATATTAATATATTCGATATATTAGACGAAATTAGATTTCGACGCGGAATTAAAATCAGATTTTAATTCGGGTAAACGAGTTAATTTAGAATTAATTCGTTAGCGACGTAAATAATAATTTCGCTAGGCGCAATTATTTATTTAAATTCGATTGAATTAACGTCGCGAAGTAAGCTCGGTATTTCGGAAATATCGAACCCGAACGCGTGAGTGCACGTGGGCCCACTTTCATTTGGAAACGTGTGGGGCCCACATGACACATGTCATTCTAATGCTTTGCATGTAGATTGTGTACATTGCACTCAATGTCATTGCATGTAGATAGTGTACAATGCACTCATGTTATTGCATGGAAATTGAGTGTTTACACTCTAAGCCATTGCATGTTTTGTGTCATAATTTTTATTAATTTAATAAATATTATGGCATAAATATAAATTGATTTTTGGTAAATCATTTTAAACTTAATACACAATTTTATCTCTCTCAAAATCTCTCTTCTTCTCACGCCCAAAATGAAAGATTGGGACTGGTTTTGGAAGCCAAAAACCGTGAGCAAGGGAAGCCAAGAGTTGGGTTTTCATGGTGAAAACCGCAAGTGCTAGCACACTACGAGTCTTGCGAAGGTGGTAGGGAGGTTCACCCATGAGGCGGGACTCATCCGAAGGAGTTTGGAGCTTCGTTTTGAGACCCGAAACTGCCAAGACAGTGAGCATGGACTGGTTGCAGTGGCGTGAGCAAGGCAGTGCGTTTTTGGATTAGATTCGTCTTCAAATCGACTAACCGATCAATGTAAGTATTCCGCTATCTTCATTGGTGTATTCACGCATTATTTCATGTCTTGATTTGATCTTGGGACCTTAGAATTAACCAACACAACAGTGGGTTGAGTTTTGCAGGTTTGGTGACCTGATCGGTCACCACAAGACACCAGAGTATTGAGGAAGACCGATAGCAAGCGTTGCAGTCAGCGCAATCACCCCAGATCTTGGGAGTAGCAGAGTCAAGGTTTAATAAGTCTAGTTGTAAAGAATTGAACTGTATAAAGATGTAGTATTGTGAAGAGTTTTCGTTTCTATCTACGTATTTCGGGCAGGAAGCCCAAGTATATTTTTCTTGAGTTGTTTATGTTAGTGAGATATTAGGTCGGGAGCCCTATAGGTTGTATGGAAGTGCTGGACTTTGATCCAGGTTTTTGGGCATGCTTTTACCGAGAGGTCATGCCGAAATTTCGCCAGAGTTAGAGGCTTATGGAGTCAAGATTAGCCGGTTTCCTGCCGGGTAGCCATCCTCCTGGCTTAGGCGGGATGTTCAAACTCACAAGAGAACCTGTAATTTGTTGCTCGCCACATGCAGTTTTTTTCCTAAGGGAACAGCTATATGAGTGGTAAAGTGGGAGGAAGTAAAACTCGATAAAAATCGGAGTAATACTATTCCAGCACCGATTCCTAATGGAAGACACAAAAAAATTCATCAAGGATGAAACTAAACGATAAACCACAATCTTCGAATACACAAGAACCACGTAAGTCGGAGAGAGTTAGAAAATAACCTGGGGATGAGTTTCTGATCTCACCTCATAAAGATGTCAAATCTTATATGAGGAATAACGAACATGACTACGTATGAGGAAATGTATAAGGTATCGACTCCCTATTATGGCAAAGTGCCATGATTCCAAAAATGTATTCCATGTATATCAACTAAGTTTGGATACTAGTTGTGTATACCGGAAGGCATGTGCCTATGGTACTATTAAGTCTTCAAAGGAAGACATACATGGAAGGCAACATACCAACGTACTAAGCTAGGCTGTGTAGCGAAAAGGTAAATCGTTATCAACATTGTGTAGATTACGACGAAACCTTTTACCGGTTGCCATGGTAAATCCATTGGATATGCTTGCTAATGCTGCATGTTTCATTTATGAAATATGGCAGCTGAATGCCAAAACCGCTTTCCTTTACGGAAAACTTTTGGAGGATGTTACAACATCCTGACGGTTTTTTCGTACTAAAATGAGCAAACGAGGTTTTCAGTTAGTTCGATCCATGGATGGATTGAAGCAAGCATGGGTTCTTGAACTATCGTTTTGATGTAATCATAATGATATATGATTTAATTCAAAACGAAAATGATTCTTGTGTATATAAGGAGGTTAGTGGGAGTGCACTGATAGTGAATGTCCTAAGTTATGATGTCCTATCATTTCTTGGAAATGATATTCCCATAATACAATCGGTGAAAGCTTGGCTTTCATGAAAAATTCTCCGTAGAATTCTTGGGAGAAACAACCTTTATTCTAGGAATAAGGATCTACTGGGATAGATTTAAAGTTGTTGATACTCTCCGGAACTCATACATTGAAAAATGTACGTGACCTGGTGTCTCATACACTTTGAGCATATGGAGTCACAATCAGGCCAATCCAAGTGATAGTCACTGGATTGAAGTGAAGAACATCCTTTAGTATCTTAGAGATCTAAGGATGCTGTCTTAAACTATGGAGAAGGAGAACTTGAAGTGACCGGGATCACTGCCGTAAGTTTCCAAACCGATAGTAACGACTATAAGTCGCAATAACAGTACTATAAAGTTTGAATAATGCAACAGTGAGCTGGAAATCTTCCATCAAGATGCTGTTACCGAATAAACAACAAAAGTGGATTATTGTTGCAGCTGAGGCAGCAATAGAAGTCATTTGGGTCGATAATAAATCTAATTAGATTAGATATCGTTCTGTTAGCAGCTGATCTAGGCTTCAGCACAGGCTAAAGAATTAATGGTCTCATCAACGATCCAGATACATACTTCAACTATTCATCTGATTCGTTCGGATCATACATCGTGGTGATGTGATGATCGAATAAATTACGTCAGATGATAGTCATGCAAATCCACTGACGAAAGCATTACCTCAGTGGAAGTTTGAGCGAACCATACATAGTTCGGGTGTAGGACACTTGAGTGATTGGCTATAGGCCAAGTGAGAGATTTTTGGATAGTTATGGCCCATAACATCACTATTTGTACAGATCATGGTGTTGTTGTACAAATTAACTATGTGACAAAGGAAATTACTCTTCTATCATTTGTAATTAGATTACCAAGATGTATAAATGATAGAAAGTCCATATGATTAGTTCTGGATTGAGATGATATGAGACAGTATCAATCCACGAAGGTTTAATCATTAAATATCCCTAGTCGTAGTATTATCGAGATTGGACATCGATAATGCAGAATAGACTAGTATTACACTTATGCGCGTTGTGGGAGCACAACTACATAATTCTCATATATTTGGGTATAGGATACTCATGTAAGTGTAGTAGGAGGTTGTGTTTTACCGATGGTACAGAAAACAGCTTCGCTCGGGATAGACCCCTCGGAATTCCATTGGTAGCATGACTATGTGTCTATGGAAGTCCGAATCAGGGTAGGTGTATTTGGTCTTAACCTGAGACTTGCACCGCTAATACTTGCGACAATCAATATACTTTGGTTTGGTCGTCCAGGGCTTTAACAGGTTCTGTGTACGCCTCTTCTAGGTATATTGAGAATCGTAGTGTATTGGGTGTGATGTCGAGATGGAAGTATCACTCCAGTCATAGTGGAGATGATGATCACGTAGGATACGGAACTAGTGCTCTTATATGCTGCAGCTATCAGGATATTATGACTAGGTCATGTTTATCCGATTATAGAGACTAGTTAGCAAAAATTTGATATGTGCTTCGTACGGGGCAGACACATTTCCAGCCCCAGGCCTTGCACGTGACATCCGATACTGGATCGAAATACGCAATACTACGTATACTACGCCTGATATAGATCACATATTCCAGTAAGAATATTTCTGGAGAATTGGGTAGGCATGATGCTTTGCTAGAAGCCAAGCATGTCTTGTAAATCGGTAAAAACGTAGTACTAGGTACATACATGTTCGGATAGTCCGACGATCGGATTTATTACCAACATATCCGGGGATCTCATGGGTCGCTTCCCGAAGATTCACCGATGACGTATGACTCGCACTTTATTAATTTGTGATTAATTATAAAAGAGAGAAAATTAATCTAGGATTAATTACTGACATATTTTATCTGGGATAAAATATTTATTAAAGAGAGAAAACGATTAATTTGGAATTAATCGATAAAATAATATTCGATATATTATACGAAATTGGATTTCGACGCGGAATTAAAATTAGATTTTAATTCGGGCGAACGAGTTAATTTAGAATTAATTCGTTAGCGACGTGAATAGTGATTTTGCTAGGCATAATTATTTAATTACGTCGCAACGGAAAATTCGTTCAATTTGGAATTAGCGAACCTGAGCCCGGGAGTGTTTGCGGGCGCACTCGCATTGCGAATTAAAGTGCGGCCCATAAGTCACATCAAGCATCAAACCACTAGTCACATCAAGCATCAAATCACTTGTCACTTTGAGTGATGTGATGTCTAGTCACTTTTGATGTGAATAGTTGATGGTGGTTGTGGATTGCATTTATTGCAAATTTTCCTCCAAATTGTTGACTTTGAAAGCAAATTTTTGGTATATCATTAATGATTTTTGGAAAATCATAACAAACACAATTCTTTCTCTCTTCTCTCCTTTCCCTCTCACGCCCAAGGGGCTGTCTTCTTCTTCATTTTCTGGTTTAGCGGTGAGATGTAGGAGAAGCATATGAAGTTTTGCAGTAAAATTTCCGGAGTGCTAGCACGCTTAGGAGTCTTGCGAAGGTGATAGGAAACTGACTTGTGAGCTTGGAATCACAACACAAAGCTTGGAGCTTGGAGGACCAAGATGACCGAAAATTTTGGAGGATAAAAATAGCCACTGCCATGAGCCACCTTGGAGGAAAGCTTGAAGTTTTGTTCCTCACATTGCTCAACCGATCATTGTAAGTATTCCGCAACTTCTTTGAGTATTCGCACATGAGTTTCTTTGCTTGAATTGATCCTTGGGACCTAATAGAAACCCAACAATGATTAATCGTGCTGATGCTTTTATTACTTTGCCAGGTGGCTTGGGTACATTGGAGGAAATTTTTAAAGTGTTATCTTGGGAAAATTGGAACATACACCAGAAACCGCTTGGACTGTACAACATTGAAGGATTTTATGATTTTCTTTGTGTATTTTTTGATGATGCCCGAAGAAATGGGTTCGTGACAAAACCTATGAAATAACTCATCTTTACTGCTAGAACTGCTCCGGATCTAATTGACCAAATCTTAGCCTATGAACCACAAATTGACCATATCATTTCAAAGATAAATTGGTCCGAGGACGATCGTGGTAAGAGGCGTCGGATTAATCTGGATCTTAACCTTTAACTTTTTAGTGTAGAATTTCAGTTAACCAGGTACTACCTAAACTCTTCTTCTACTGTTTAAGACATTGGGGACAATGTCTCATTTAGGTTTGGGGGAGGGAATTAGTTGATCAGTATCTTGTTTTTAGTGGTGTGTGTTTTATTTTTAGTCCAAATTTTTCGAAAAAAAAAATTGAAATTTTTTTCAAAAATCACAAAAATATTTTGCGTTTTTGTTTTTATTTTGACTAAAAAGGTGAAATTGGTGAGAGATAGCTGTGTAAGGAGTTCCCACTCCTGATACATATTTCAAACCTATTTTCGAAACAAGTTAATTTTTGTTTATTTCCTTTTGAATTATTTAATTTGTAAATTCTCCTTAAAATTGACTAAAATGGATATTTATATGCTCAGTTGGCAGGTATTATCAACATGCATGGTAACATACAGACATGAGTTGTAATTGAAAATTTGTAATATTCAGTGCTCTAGTTTAATTGGAGGAAGCATCTCAAAAAGTGATGGAGTAAAAAAAACACACACACACACACATCTGAGACCCGAGTTATTAAGTCAGTAAGGGTGTTTTAACACCTAATGCCCTAAAGCCAACTGGTTTAGGAGTCACTGACCCAAAGCTCGCTACATGGATCAATGATGTTGCAAAAATATATATATCTGAAGTCGGAGTAATTAAGTCCGTAGGGGTGTCTCAACACCTGGTGCCCTAAAGCCAACTAGTTTGGGAGCCACCGACCCAACACTCGCTACATTGATGGAATATATTGTATATAAATAAAAAAAATCAAAAATCAAAGAAAAAAATCAGAAAAATCAGAAAAATTATTCCATTACTATAAAAAAGTGTGAATTCTGATAAAACTTTAGGACAAAAATATTACTCTCTTATCAACTGCACTTGAGACTGTTGTGGGAAAAAAATGAGTTGATTAATATTTTGTTGGCTGTGTATATGGAGAATGGTAAATATAATCGGAGAATTTACTTATTCAGTAATTTAGAAAGAAATAAAACAATTAGTGACTTGGAGTAGAAGTTTCACCTAATTAGTCACTAACTTATTTATTCTCTTTTCTCTTGTCTTTTTGCTTTTGTGTGAATTAGTTTCACTATCTTTTTACTTTTGTAAAATGTTTGTGGGTATCATTGCTGTAAACCCTCATGAGACTACAACTCATCCACTAGGGACACCTAGGGGTTTAAAGGCTTGTTGCATACGCTAAATGCAACCGTGATCCCTACGAAAGTGGCTTAGTTAAATTTTATTTTAAAGATGTTTATATTATTTTATTCTGTGTTTTGCTCGAGGACTAGCAAAATGTTAGGTTTGGGGGTGTGATGAGTGGTAAATGTATCACTATTTCTCACTCATTTGACCTAATATTTTGTATAAATTCTTGAGTTTTGTGAATATTTTGATATATTTTGTGGTATTTTGTAGATAAATAAAGTTTCAGGACTCCCTGGAGGTGATTTGGGGCCACAACAGTGAAAAATGGACAAAAGGGCAATTTGATAATTTTATACGTCGCGACGCGCAAGCCATTGGCGTCGCGACACCTAACATGCGCCATGAGCTGCTAACGTGCGCTGGGGGACACGTGTCAGAATATGAAAAGTTTGACTTGCTAACGTGCGTCTACCACGTGTCAACATCATAGCCGATCTGCTAACGTGCACCGTGCCAAGTGTCATCATCCTATGGTGCCGACATTCGCCATTGCCACATGTCGCCACATGTCATCATGCGTGTCTGACACGTCATCGTCCACATCAGCAGCTGACTGAGTTAACTCGCTGTTGGGTTTCTAAGGTCATCCCAAGATCATATTAAGCATGAAACATGTGAATACAAGAAGTAAGAATGGCAGAAACATACTTACAAAGAATGGTTGTAGGATGTGTTGAACACAAAAATTGGCTTTGAGAAGTCCCTCCAAGCTCGTCTTTGAAGATGATGTCCAAGCTCCAAGCTTTGAGATGGATTCCAAGCTCTTGGAATTGGTTTCCCTATCACCTTGAATGATTCTTTGGTGTGCTAGCACTTAGAAAAAATTGCAACAATTCTTTCTTCTTGAAGTGATGAATTCGGCCAAGCCAAATTGGGAGAGAAAATGTTGCTTTGGGCGTGAATGAGAGAGAGGAGAAGGAAGTGAATGTTGACTTGTGTAATTGATTCCCAAAATCAAAAATTAAAGATATACCAAATATTTGGTATTAAGTCAATCACTTTCAACTTGTGTGTTTACAAGTTAACAACCACCCACCAAATTCCATCACCAAAAAGGTAAGTTAAATGACAAGTGATGTGACTGTGATGTGACACGTGGGCCCCACTTGATTCAAAATCCGAGTGGACCCGCAAACACATCCCGGGCTCGGGTTCATTAATTTCTGAATTAACGAATTTTCTGTTGCGACGTAATTAAATCAAATTTAATTAAATAATTATGCCTAGCAAAATTACTATTCACATCGCTCGCGAATTATTTCTAAATTAACTCGTTCGCCCGAATTAAAATCTCATTTTAATTCCGTTATGAAATCTAATTTCATTTAATATATCGAATATATTATTCTATCGATTAATTCCAAATTAATCATTCTCTCTTTTCAAATAGTACTTTATCCCTGATAAAATCTCTCCGCAATTAATCCTAGATTAATTATGTTCGAATCATACGTTATCGGTGAATCTTTGGGAAGCGACCCATGAGATCCCTAGATATGTTGACAGTAAATCCAGTCGTTGGACTATCCGAACACGTGCGTACCTCGTACTACGTTTTTACCGATTTACGAGACATGGTTGGCTTCTAGCAAAGCATCGTGCCTACCCAATTCTCCAGAAATATTCTTAAAGGAATATATAATCTTTTTCAGGCGTAGTATACGTAGTATTGCGTATTGCGATCCAGTATCAGATGTTACATGCAAGGCCTGGGGCTGGAATAGTGTCTGCCCCGTACGAAGCATATATCGGATCACAAGCAACTGTCTCTTTAATCGGATAATCATGACCTTGTCATATTATCCTGATGGTTGCAACCCATTAGAGTACCAGTTATGCATCCCTGCGTGATCATCATCTCCATATGACTGAAGTGATACTTCCGTCTTGACATCACACCCAATACACTACGATTCTTAATAAACCCAGAAGAGGCGTACACAGAACCTGTTAAAGTCCTGGACGACCAAAACCAAAGCGTATTGATTGTCGCAAGTACTAGCGATGTAAGTCTCAGGTTAAGACCAAATACACCTACCCTGATTTGGATTCCCATAGACACATAGTCATACTACCAATGGGATTCCGAGGGGTCTATCCAGAGCGAAGCTGTTTCCGTACCATCGGTAAACACAACCTCCTTGTAGGCACTGCATTTTTGCATGTAAGTCCCGATGATGAGTCTCGTATGGAGACACTACCTCTTTAATTGTGGAAGCCGCGGGAAACGGACGTCGGAAGGAAAAAGTCTAGAATTGACACATTGTTGGATTTAATTCGCTGGATTAGCTTCGGGTTTGCTTGTTGGACCTCCGTTTCAAAACACATCCTTAGCCCAAAACAAAGCCACACGCCCATCTAGCCCAAACCCATTAAATCACATCCATAATAATTAAAACATTTAAAACACATGTCAAAAATTAAATTAAATCAAATTAATTAAATCAAATCCAATAAATCAAAACAAATCTCAATCCTAAATTAAATAAATCAAATCAAATCTCATAAGTCACATTCCTAATTAAATTAAATCACCTTCCCTAATTAAACAAGATCAAATCAAATTAACTAAATCATATCCTTAACTAAAAAAGAATAAATCAATTAAATCAAATCACTTCCCTAATTAAAAGATTTTTCCTTATCACATTTTAATTAAAAAGATATCCCATTAATGCACAAATCCTTCTCATTCTCAAACGAGGAAAGCCCCCATCCCTTTTCCTATAAAAAGAACCCTTCACCAACACATTAAACCCTGTCTCATTCACGAAAAATACAAAGAAAATAACCACGCACGTAACAAGCCTTCAAGCAGCCATACACTCACGCCCACTGCCTCACGCACAAACAAACTCAAACAACCTTCAAATTAACGCCTAAATACCTCCGCAAATAAGCCCCTCACAGCAAACTGCTTCATCACACCTTTGCCCCATTCACAAAGCCATTGCCCCTCAACGCCTCATCGCACACATACCCCCTCAGCCAACTCACGCAAATAAGCCCCTCACAGCAAACTGCTTCATCACGCCATTGCGCCATTAATTATCCAACAACTCCACACCACCTAAGACTTGGCAGTAACAAACAAATATAAACCCCTCTCGCATGCCCTTGATCTTCCTCAAACAGCCTTTAACGTGAAGACACACAACCCATGCAATAAACCACATGCATAAGCCAAGCAACCCTCTGACCGACTAAACTGCTCCCTTCTCTCTTCACCAGGCGCATCTCCTCTCTCTCCAATCTACCAAACTCATCAACACACACGTTCCTTAGCAGCCACGTGAAACAAAGCACAAAGCAATAAAAGACGCAAGCAACAAAACCCTACAGCCAGCGCACAAACAACAAATAATAAGCCACCAAACTGCCAAAACACACTGCCCTTAACCAACCAAAACTGTCCCAAAATACAACCAAAACAGTCCCAAAATTTAGCCCTTAAACAACCCCAAAACATAACTAAAACAATCCTCAAAACTGCACCCTAAGCAGCACCTTCACTGCCCAGAAAACTGCCCAAATACCACAAAATAGTGAGCAGAAAATACAACAAAATAGCAGCAAAACGGAGTGAAAACAGCAGCCCAAACAGCGAAACAGCGAGGAAAAGCGTTGGATTAGTGAACCAGAAAAGTTACGGAACATCAACCCTTCCGACGGCCGTGTAACGCGCTTTCAAGAGACGACAAAATAGGTTATACCTGAGGGCACCTTATTTATTTATTATCCTTAATTCGTTTATTTATTTTTAATATTTATCGCATGAGAGTCATTTATTGAGGCATGATGTGAATTTCGGATGAACGAAATGCGTGTTTTCTTCTGTGGTATATCGGATGGAAACTCGAACGTAAATTCCGTAGCCGAATCCGAATGGATGGTATTACAGTTTGCACTCGAGATACAATGCCACGTACCACTTGAGAGACACGTATTTCGTTTCATCCAAACTTTGTATTTGAGCATGATTTAGTCTAGTATGTTATTTATTATTTAAGTATGATTTAGTTTTTTATTTTTAAAGCATGGTTAGAATATTTTGCGTTGGGATTTGCATTATGTTTAGGTTGTTATTTGCTTTCCGTATTATATGATTAAAGTATGAGATTTCCGTGTGTTATTGTGTGTTTTCCGTGGTGATAACTTACTTTTCAAGCATGCAAACTTAGACATATGATTTATCTTTATAAACATGAACTAGATATAGGTTGTTCTTAAGCATGTTGCATAGATTCGGTTGAGATATTGCACAAATCAAATCATTACAAGTGACATTAAGTAAGGGACCATTCCGAACCCAACGGTTTGAGGTCTTCCCTTACGAGGGGTGAGTGTGGCCTTAAATCTTTGTCCTGGTTCACACCGGGTGGCGACTCCATGTTATTTCTCTGGTTTAGTTCCCCGCGAGCTATTCCGTACTCCCAACTAGGCCGCGAGCCTAGAACAGCGTCGTCAAGTTCTGTGTCCTACAGTTTGGCGACTCCACTGGGGATAGAGAATTGGCCCCGAAATAATGTCTTGTAATGATTGTGATTTGTGCTTTAGTTAACCGTGTTTACCATGGGTTGAAAAGGGGTTTAATCAAAGGCACTATTAAAGGTTGGTAATGGTTTGGTGTCTTCCTTCATTCACTACCTTTCTATAAGGAAAAGCTGTGAAGGCACCTAGATAATCATGTACTCGTAGCTTACTGTGATGGACTAATTTGGAGGACTCGTTGTTTATTCATGTCACCAAACGATAAGAGCCTAAGAGGCTTGGGTATTTAAGAGAGTTCGCTCCACTCTCCCTCTGGGGTTTCTACAATGGGAAATCCATTTGACAGTCAGTCATGCACCATAGCTCGTTGGCACGTACCGTAAGGTATTAAAAAGGTGCGCTCACTTGGTCGCTCGAACCCTTGAGTGGGGAGTCCTAGTTGTGGGCAATCCTTCGCCAGTGAGAGCCTTTGTCTATACCCCTATAACCCGCGTGTGAACCTTAGTCGTAGAACTAGTAGAAATTAATTCTTTATGCTTGCTTTTAGGACCATCGTCATTTGGATTCCGTTGGATTTTTTGTCATGAGGTATGGGCTTGTTGGGCCATTTAAACTGGGACGAGTCCCTGCTTTATGGAAATTGGGCCAAAAGCTTCTGAAATGCCGATGGGCCATCTTGTGTTTAGGCCTTTTATCATTTCAAGTTGTTTAGCCATGTTATCGCAAAAGTGTAAACCTGTTGGGCCTTTTCAACTAGGCCAAGTTTGCACCGCGCAATAGTATGATTGAATGCTTTAAAATGATAATGGGCCGACTTATATATTCCATGCATCGCACGCATCTCATGCATCTCATGCATACATGCATCATGTTAACCCATGTGTCTTAAAAGCCATCATAGATATCCGCTGAGTTAGAGAAGAAAGAAAGATTTGTCAAAAAGAGTTTAGCAAACATGGATATCGGGAAAAGGAAGTCGAGAAACAAAAAATTTTACGGCAAGGATAGAAAGACCATAGTGGGCCCAAAAAAAAAATTAAATAAATAAAAGAAAAAAAATAAAAAATAAAAAGAAAAGAAAAAAAATAAATTTTTTGTTGTTGTTGTTTGTTTTTAGTCATTTATAGTTAGACATAAGTCCAATGATGAAATCGTTTGCTTTAGGGAGAAATCTTAGAAACGATAAACTCTTGATGTGCTTTTATCTGATACTTTGAATGATTGATCTATGTTAGACTCGTAAGCACTTCACTTTAGGTTCTTAGTGGAGAAAACCTGAGTAGTTGGCAAGGTGACTAGTTGAAGAAATTATAGGTCGGTGAATGACCGTTTGCTTAGATGTCTATCTTGATTTTCTTATGTTATGATGTGTGGTATGGTTGAAAATGAAAGAAAAGTCTCTAAAGAATTGAACCACCTATAACCGATAAGCGTGAAGCTACCCATGGGCGAGTATTAGGACCACAATGAGGAGAAATGCTACCTTAAAGGGTAGGTGTGTTGAAAAAAAAAAAAGAAAAGAAAAGAAAAGAAAAGAAGTTCAAAATGAAAAGGAAAAGAAATAGACAAAAGAGAAAGAAAACCATACCACATTGAGCAACTGCAGGCATAATTGAGACATCTAGGTTGGTTTGACCCATTGATCCCAATATTTTGATCAAATCATTGAGTTGGCTCACCTGGGGATGAATGTGCAAAGGAACCTTTGCACACACACACTTTGAGTCTGGCTTAGATCATTTATTCAAAGACTTGGATTTGAGTTGCGTTGAATGTTTTGAAGGTTCTCTAGTTTCATTACTGAGCATTCTTTGAGGGCAATAATATGTGTAACTATTGGGACTATTTAATAGAATGTGATATAGTATGATGATATGGAATGCCACATCACGTGGTTCACCTTGACCTATTACAAGCAGCGAAGAGCGAAAAACTAAATCAAGACTGGGGGTGACCAGTCTACCACCCCGCAAATAAGGGAAACAATGAGATCTTGAGCCATGAGACAAAAGAGAACCAACCAATCACCAGAAGAGAACTGGCAGAAGGAAACTGTAAGCAGGCCCCGGGGGCGACCGAAGACAGTTATATGCGAGAAGCACCGAAAAGCACAAGGAAGACCTAACCCATCGGAATAGGAAATACATTCATGCATGTATGCATACACGTCATATACACGCAATCTTTGTCTTGCTTTTGTTCACAGGTTTTAAAGAAAAAGAGAAAGCAGCAAATGCAAGCCAACCAAAAACAACAACAAAGCATCATCAGTTTCGGGAATGAATCCCAGGGGGCGAAGCCTGAATTATCAGCAGTCTTCGGGAATGAATCCCAGGGTCGAGGCCTACATCGTCAGAGTTTTGGAATGAATCCAGGTATGAATCCCAGGCTCGAGGCCTACATCAGCAGAGTTTTGGAATGAATCTGGGAATGAATCCCAGGGTCGAGGCCCACATCGTCAGAGTTTTGGAATGAATTCGGGAATGAATCCCAGCCCATATCAGCATCAGTTTTGGGGATGAGTCCCAAGGTTGAGGCCCACGTCAGTATCAGTTTTGGGGGTGAGTCCTAGGGCCGAGGCCCACATCAGCATCAGTTTTGGGGATGAGTCCCAGGGTCGAGGCCCACATCAATATCAGTTTTGGGGCGAAGCCTACATCAGTATCATCTGGGGCGAGGCCCACATCAGTATCAGTCTATGGGCGAAGCCCACATCAGTTTGGGAGCGAGGCCTACTTCATTATTAGTTTGGGGATGAGTCCCGGGTGTTGAAAAGTCTAATCCATGTCCCAAGATCAAAAGCACAAGCAAAATATATATAGAAGAATGAACTATATTGAAGTATGGCGGAATCAATACTCACAAAAACGGAATGTGGATGCGTTTGATGAAACAAAACTTGCTCCTTTGTGCAGTGAAGGATTCGGCCAAGCAGAAAAGAGAAGCTCCAAGCTATATTTGATCCTTCCAAGCTCTAAGATGAGTTTCCCATAACACCTTGTATGATCCCTTGATGTTGCTAGCCAAAGTTGTGTATTAGAGTTCCAAACTTGTACACTTTCTTCTTGTCTTGCCACAAAACAAATGAAGAATTGGAGAGCCAAAACAATGCCCACTGTTTCGGTAATTTGAGAGAGGAAGAAGATATGATTTTTTGTCTCAAAAATCAATTTATATTTATGTCATAATAATTATTAAATAATAATATACTTATGACACAAACCATGCAAAGGCTTAGAGTGTCTAACACTCAATTTCCATGCATTACCCTTGAGTGCTTTGTACACTATCTTCATGCAATACATCAACAATTAAATAATGCAAATAATGACATGTGTCATGTGGGCCCTACACGTTTCCAAATGAAAGTGGGCCCACGTGCACTCACGCGTTCGGGTCCGATATTTCCGAAATATCGAACTTACGTCGCGACGTTAATTAAATCGAATTTAAATAAATAATTGCGCCTAGCGAAATTATTATTTACGTCGCTAACGAATTAATTCTAAATTAACTCGTTTGCCCGAATTAAAATCTAATTTTAATTTCGCGTCGAAATCGAATTCCGATTATTATATCGAATATAATAATTTTACGATTAATTCTAAATTAATCGTTCTCTCTCTTTATATAGTACTTTATCCAAGATAAAGTCTCTCCGTAATTAATCCAAGATTAATCGAGTTTGAATCATACGTCATTGGTGAATCTTCGGGAAGCGACCCAAGAGACCTCTAGATATGTTGGCAGTAAATCCGGTTGTCGAACTATTCGAACACGTACGTACCAAGTACTACGTTTTTACCGATTTACAAGACAAGGTTAGCTTCTAGCAAAACGCCATGCCTACCCAATTCTCTAGAAATATTCTTACTGGAATATTAGATCTATAACAGGCGTAGTATACCGTAGTATAGTGTATATCGAACCAGTATCTGATGATCACATGTAAGGCCTGGGGCTGGAGATGTGTCTGCCCCGTACGATACACATATCGGACATCAAGCAACCATTCTCTTTGAATCGGATAATCCTGACCTAGTCATATTATCCCGATGGTTGCAACCATTATAGAGTACTAGTTCTGTATCCCTCACGATCATCATCTCCATATGTCTGAAGTGATACTTCCATCTTGACATCACACCCAGTACACTACGATTCTCGATAAACCCAGAAGAGGTATACACAGAACCCGTTAAAGCCCTGGACCACCAAAACTAAATTTTACCGATTGTCGTAAGTACTAGCGATGCAAATCTCAGGTTAAGATCATATGCTCCTACCCTGAAGCGGACTCCCATAGACACGCAGACATACTACCAATGGGACTCCGCGGGGTCT
The DNA here is from genome assembly GCA_019454045.1 of Zanthoxylum bungeanum. Lineage (NCBI taxonomy): Eukaryota > Viridiplantae > Streptophyta > Magnoliopsida > Sapindales > Rutaceae > Zanthoxylum > Zanthoxylum bungeanum. The sequence continues at coordinate 7,520 of SKCR01027920.1, read as the reverse complement.
ATCCAGAGCGAAGCTGTTTTCCGTACCATCGGTAAAACACAACCTCCTACCGCACTTGCATAAGTATCCAATACTTAAATATATGAGAACTATGCCGTTGTGCCCTCACAACATGCACAAGTGCAGTACTAGTCTATTCCGCATTATCGATGTCCAATCTCGATAATACTACGACTAGGGATATTTAATGATTAAACCTTTACGGATTGATACCGTCTCATATCATCACAATCCGGAACTAATCATAGGGACTTTTACCATTTATATATCAAAGTAAATAAATTACAAAACGTAAAAGGCAATTTCATTACTACATAGTTAATTTTGTACAATAATACAATATCATTTACAAAATAGTGACGCTATGGGTCATTACTGTCTAACAATCTCCCACTTGGCCTATAGCCAGTCACTCAAGCATCTAATACCTGAACTATGTACATGTCGCTCAAACTTTTCCCGAGGAATAGCCTTCGTCAGCGGATCTGCAATATTATCCTCTGATGCGATCTTCTCGATCTTCACATCGCCACGATGTATGATCTCTCGAATCAGATGGAATCGTCGAAGAACATGTTTGGATCGTTGATGAGACCTTGGTTCCTTAGCCTGTGCTATAGCCCCGCTATTGTCACAATACAATGGAACGGGCTCAGCTGCTAACGGAACTACTCCTAATCCAATTAGGAATTTACGGATCCAAACTGCCTCTTTTGCTGCTTCAGCTGCTGCAATGTACTCCGCTTCAGTCGTTGAATCGGCAACAGTATCTTGCTTGGAAGATTTCCAGCTCACTGCTCCGTTATTCAAGCAAAATATGTACCCGGTTTGCGACTTGAAGTCGTCTCTATCGGTTTGGAAACTTGCATCGGTATACCCAGATACCTCAAGTTCTCCATCTCCATAGATTAAGAAAACATCCTTAGTTCTTTTAAGATACCTAAGGATATTCTTAACCGCCATCCAGTGATCCTGTCCTGGATCGGCCTGATATCGACTGCACATGCTCAAAGCATATGACACATCAGGTCGTGTACATATCATGGCATACATGATCGATCCGACTGCCGAGGAGAACGGAGTTCGACTCATGTTGTCTCTCTCATCTTGTGTTTTAGGACACATGTCCCTAGATAGAAAGACGCCATGTGATGTTGGCAACGGTCCCTTCTTGGACTGATCCATGTTGAATCTCTTCAACACTTTATCAATATATGTACTCTGGGAGAGTCAAGTAGCCTTCTAGATCTATCCCGGTAGATCTTTATTCCTAGAATGAAAGCTGCTTCTCTCCCAGATCTTTCATGGAGAATTTCAATGAAAGCCAAGCTTTCACCGACGTTAACATGGGAATGTCATTGCCTATAAGCAATACATCGTCGACATAAAGGACAATAAAAGTCAGTGCACTCCCACTAACCTTCTTAAATACACAAGGATCATCTACGTTTTGAATGAAATCATATTCTTTTATGACCTCATCAAAACGTTGGTTCCATGACCTCGATGCTTGCTTCAGTCCATAAATGGACCGATTTAACTTACAAACCTTGTTTGCAAGTCTTGGTGCGATAAAACCGTCAGGTTGTTGCATATAAACATCCTCCAACAGGTTTCCGTTAAGGAAAGCGGTTTTAACGTCCATCTGCCATATTTCGTAATCGTAATATGCAGCTATTGCAAGCATTATCCGAATGGATTTAATCATGGCAACGGGTGAGAAAGTTTCGTCATAATAACTCCAAGTTGTTGACGATACCCCTTCGCTACGAGCCTAGCTTTGTACGTTTGTACGTTGCCATCCATGTCTGTCTTCTTCTTGAAGACCCATTTGCATCCAATAGGCTGTAAGCCTTCTGGTGCATCAACCAGTGTCCAAACTTGGTTGGTATACATGGAATCCATTTCGGCCTTCATGGCCTCTTGCCATAAAGTGGATTCGATACTTGTATCGCTTCCTCATACGTAGCCGGTTCAGTATCCTCAATAAGATTAATATCTACATGAGGTGAGATCAGGAATCCATACCTCTCGGTATTACCCTGACTCTCTCCGACCTACGCAGTCCTTGTGTAATTGAAGATTGTGGTTCAGTATCATCCTGGATGGACTGTTCATGTTCCGTTCTCGATTCATTGCCAGGAACAGTATCACTACGACTTTCATCGAGTTCTACTTTCCTCCCACTAAACACTGCATTTAGGAATTCCTTCTCAAGGAAAACCGCATGTAGAGCAACAAATACTTTGTTCTCTTTTGGGTTATAGAAGTAATATCCTTTGGTTTCCTTAGGATATCCAACAAATAGGCATTTATCTGATTTGGGTTCAAGTTTGGTACCTTCCAAACGTTTGACGTATGCCCAGCAACCCCAAATCTTCAGGAATGAGAAACCTGGTTTCTTTCCTGTCCATATCTCATACGGAGTCTGTTCAACAGACTTTGACGGAACCCTATTCAAAATAAGAATTGCACTTTCTAATGCATGTCCCCAGAAGGATATAGGCAGCTCAGTGCGACTCATCATCGACCTTACCATGTCAAGCAAGGTACGGTTTCTCCGTTCAGACACACCATTTAATTGTGGTGTTCCAGGAGGAGTCCATTGTGAAAGAATACCATATTCTTTCAAGTAATCTTGAAACTCATTACTTAAGTATTCGCCACCACGGTCCGACCGTAATGTTTTAATACTCTTGCCTGTTTTGTTTTTCAACTTCGTGTCGAAACTCTTTGAATTTCTCAAAAGTTTCCGACTTGTGCATCATTAGATACACATAACCATAACGTGATGCATCATCCGTAAAGGTTACGAAGTATCGATATCCACCTCTAGCCTGGCTAGACATGGGCCCACAAACATCACTATGAACGAGGGCTAACAGTTCAGTGGCGCGTTCACCTTTACCACTAAAAGGTGATTTAGGCATTTTGCCTAATAAACAGGATTCGCAGACGTCATATGAATTTGGATCAAATCCGTCCAAGTACCCACTCTTCGAAAGTGTGGATATGCGAGTCTTGTTTATGTGTCCCAGACGACAATGCCACAAATAAGTTTCTTCTTGTGGATTACTCATTTTGAGCCTTTTGTTTGTTATTTTACATTTTGGAGATTTATTTATATTCAAAATATAAAGACCATTATTTGCATCAGCACTGCAAATTTCTGCATCATTCATATATAAATAACACACCTGGTGTTTTTAAATACAAAAGTGTACCCATACTGGGTTAACAAAGATACAGAAATAATATTCCTAGTTAAACTAGGAACAAAAAACAGTCATTTAGTTTAAGTACATGCCCCGAGGGCAGTTCCAAAACAAAAGTGCCTACGGCCAAAACAGCAACAGAAGTTCCATTTCCAACTCGTAGATCTACCTCCCCCGAAGCCAGTCTCCTGCTATCATGCAGATCCTGCACATCAGTACAAATATGAGAACCACAGCCAGAATCAAAAATCCAATTTTTATTAAGACTAGAAGTAGTCATATTTATCTCAATAACAAACATACCTGAGGCCGGAGCCTTGCCCGCCTGTATGTCCTCCTTATGTCCCTTGTTCATGCGGCAGTCACGCTTCCAGTGACCTCTCTTGCCGCATTTCAGGCAAACATCTTGAGACTTGTCCCTTGGCTTCCCAGAAGCCTTTGTTGACTTGGCCTTGCCTTTGTTCTTATGCTTTTTCTTCTTAACACCCCCAGTTGCCTTGAGCCCAGCTTTCGGCGTTTGAGATGTTGTTGCAAAGTGCGCCTCGCGCTTGTTGCCTTTCAGAAGTTCTTTCTCTGACTCCTTGAGAATCGACAATAACTCTCCAAGAGTGTCATCCGAATTCATCAGTTTGTAGTTGATGACAATCTGTTTCCAAGTATCGGGTAGTGACTGTAGAAGTACATCTATAGCCAGCTCAGACTCCAAGACTATACCCATATTAGCCAGTTCATCAATATCGGCTATCATTTAGTCCCATGGACCTCAACAGAACTACCATCAGTCATACGGGAGCGAAAGATTTTCTTCACTAACTCGTACCTCGCCATCCGCTTATTAGTGCGGTGAAGATCTTGCAATCTTGCCATCATATTATAAGGATCCAAGTCCCTATTTTGGCGACGATGTTGGTTATTTCTAAGGTCCCAAGATCAAATCAAGACATGAAATAATGCGTGAATACATCAACGGAGGTAGCGGAATACTCACATTGATCGGTTATGTCGATTTGAAGACGAATCAAGGCCAAAAACGTACTGCCTTGCTCACGCCACTGCAACCAGTCCATGCTCACTGTCTTGGCAGTTTCGGGTCTCAAAACGAAGCTCCAAACTCCGTCGGATGAGTCCCGCCTCATGGGTGAACCTCCCTACCACCTTCGCAAGACTCGTAGTGTGCTAGCACTTGCGGTTTTCACCATGAAACCCAACCCTTGCTTCCCTTTAGTGTCACGTTTTTCTGGTTCAAAACCAGTCCCAAATTCTGTTTGGGCGTGAGAGGAAGAGAGAAAATTGAGAGAGAAGAAGTTTTGTGTTAAGTTAAAATGATTTACCAAAAATCAATTTATATTTATGCCATAATTTTTATTAATTAATAATAAAATTATGACACAAAACATGCAATGGCTTAGAGTGTCAAACACTCAAACTCCATGCAATGACATTGAGTGCAATGTACACAATCTACATGCAAAGCATTAGAATGACATGTGTCATGTGGGCCCCACACGTTCCAAATGAAAGTGGGCCCACGTGCACTCACGCGTTCGGGTTCGATATTTCCGAAATACCGAGCTTACGTCGCGACGTTAATTAAATCGAATTTAAATAAATAATTGCGCCTAGCGAAATTATTATTTACGTCGCTAACGAATTAATTCTAAATTAACTCGTTTGCCCGAATTAAAATCTAATTTTAATTCCGCGTCGAAATCTAATTTCGTTTAATATATCGAATATATTAATTTACCGATTAATTCCAATTAATCGTTATCTCTCTCTAGACGATATTTTATCCTAGATAAAATATCTCCGTTATTAATCCTAGATTAATGTTCTTCTCTCTCTCTGTATAATCCCAGATTATTCAAGAGTGCGAGTTGTGCGTCATCGGTGGATTCTCGGGAAGCGACCCATGAGATCCCCGGATAATCTGGCAGTAAATACGGTCGTCGGAGTATTCGAATCACGTACGTACCAAGTACTACGTTCTACCGATTTACGAGACAAGGTCGACTCCTAGCAAAGCACCAAGTCTACCTAATTCTCCGGACATATCCATTAAAGAATATTAAGATCTGTATCAAGCGTAGTATACTAATGTATTGTGGTATCGGCCCAGTATCGGATAATCACGTGCTAGGGCTGGGGCTGGATAAGTGTCTGCCCCGTCCGAAACACATATCGGATGTCTGGTAACTAGTCTCTATAATCGGATATTCATGACCTGGTCATAATATCACGATTGGATGCGCATCACTTTAAGAGCACTAATACCGTATCCTGCGTGACATCATCTCCATATGACTGAAGTGATACTTCCGTCTTGACATCACACCCATACTCTACGATTCTCTGATAAACCCAGAAGAGTGAACACAGAACCAGTTAAGATCCCCCACCACCAAAACCAAAGTTTACCGATTGTCGTAAGTATTAGCGATGTAAGTCTCAGGTTAAGACTATACACACCTACCTTGATTTCGGCCTCCCATAGACACCTAGTCATAATACCAATGGGATTCCGAAGGGTCTATCCAGAGCGAAGCTGTTTCCCATACCATCGGTGAAACACGACCTCCTATCGCACTTGCACAAGTATCCAATACTTATATATATGAGAACTATGCCGTTGTGCCCTCACAACGCGCACAAGTGCAATACTAGCCTATTCCGCATTATCGATGTCCAGTCTCGATAATACTACGGCTAGGGATATTTAATGATTAATCCTTCGTGGACTGATACTGTCTCATATCATCTCAATCCAGGAACTAATCATAGGACCTCTCTTCATTTATATATCTATGGTGATCTAATCACAAATGATGAGAGTGCAATTTCCTTGTCACATAGTTAATTTGCTACAACAACACAATGATCTGTGCAAATAGTGACGCTATGGGTCATTATGTCCAACAATCTCCCACTTGGCACATAGCCAGTCACTCAAGTGTCTACACCCGAACTATGTACATTCGCTCAAATTGCTGAGAAAGGTTTTCGTCAGCGGATTTGCTTAATTATCGTCTGACGCGATTTACACGATCATCACATCGCCACGATGTATGATCCGAAAGAATCAGATGATATAGAAGTGTATATCTGGATCGTCGATGAGACCTTTAATTCCTTAGCCTATGCTGACGCCTAGCTCAGCTGCTAACAGAACTTTATCTAATCTTATTAGATTTATTTTCGACCCAGAATGGTCTTCTATTGCTGCCTCAGCTGCAGCAATAATCCGCATTTTTGTTTATTCGGCAACAGTTATCTTGCTAGGAAGATTTCCAGCTCACTGTCCCGTGTTAAACTTTATAGTACCGCAGTATTTAATCATTTGGAAACTTGCTGTAGTGATCCCAGTCACTTCAAGTTCTCCTTCTCCATAGTAAAAAGATAGCATCTTTAGTTCTCAGAGATACTAACAGATGTTCTTAACTTCAATCCAGTGACTATCACTTGGATTGACCCGATTGTGACTCCATATGCTCGAAGCGTATGAGACACCAATACAAGTACATTTTAAATGTACAATTTCCCAGAGAGTGTTAACAACTCCAAATCTATCCCAGTAGATCTTTATTCCTTGAACAAGGTTGTTACTCCCCAGAATTCTACGGAGAATTTCTATGAAAGAATATTTATGAAAGCCAAGCTTTCACCAATAGCTATATGGGAATATGGGAATTTCACTGTCAGTGCGCTCTCCCACTAACCTCCTTATATACACAAGAATTATTTAGTTTTGAATCAAATCATAAACCATTATGATTATTTCAAAATAACAGTTCCAAGAACCTTATGCTTGCATCAATCCAAACATGGATCGAATAATCCGCAAACCTTGTTTGTCGGTTATACAAAATCGTCAGGATGTTGTAAACATCCTCCAAAAGGTTTCCTTTTCAGGAAAGCGATTTTGATTTATAACTGACATATTTCATAAATGAAATATATAGTTATTTCAAGCATTTCAAAATGGATTTACATGGCAACAGGTAAAAGGTTGAACCGTTATTAACATAATGTTGATAACGATACCTTTCCGTCAAAACCTTAGGTTTGCACGTTGGTATGTTGCCTTCCATGTATGTCTTCCTTGAAGACGTTTAATGTACCAAGGCACAACGCCTTGTGGTACAACACTAGTATCCAACATAGTTGTTATACATGGAATCCATTTCGGACTCATGGCACTTTGCCATAATCATGGAGTCGATACCTCGTATCACTTCCTCAAAACATAATCAGTTGGTGTACCTTAAAAGATTAAAATCTTTATGAGGTGAGATCAGAAACCTGTTG
>SKCR01027919.1:0-33587 GCA_019454045.1 Zanthoxylum bungeanum | reverse complement strand
GCTGATTCATGGCACCAAAGAATAGGCCCCACTTCATTGTTGATATTGATAAAGTTTATTCATGCTAATTGCCTCATGGCTGCTTGGCTTACGTTGCCAGAATGCAAATTCATTATATTGCAATTTAAATTTTGGCATTTTGAATTTTGAATTTTAAAATTAGAATCCATATTTCTTATTCATTATGTTATGCTTTTATTATTATTAGTTTAATATTTTAATTATTTTTATAAGTATGTTATCTAGTTACTAATAATTTAGATCATTCACATCAGAAAATAAAAATTGTGTTTTTTATTTTATGATTTATTTTTATAAAATTCTTTCATAATTACGATTAATTATAAGAGGTAAATTAAAATCTAAAGTTCTAACTGTTGGAAATGGTGATCGAGCACCATTCACTTTTTGTATAAATATTTAATATTTATGCAATATAATATTTATTTTATCATGGTTATTTATTTATTAATATGGTAAAACTTTTACTTTTATTTATATAATGTAAATCTAATTGTTAGATTACTCTAAGAGTTAGAGATTTCGAGTTACACTCGGAACCTTATATGAATTTAGTAAAGACCCGAGAGTTACTACATATGGTGATATAGTTGCAAGAGTTGCAAATGATGTTGAGAAATATCACGCATTCTCTCGAATATAAATTGTTCATGGTCTAGATATATTGACATGGGTCGGTCATTATATTGGTAAGACTAGTGCATTGTCTATATATGTAATGGACATGTGGTTTGTCTCAACAGACTGTGAGCTTAGCAGAAGTTCGTATAGAAATGCGGATATTCATTAGTGGAATAAATATTGAATAAACTCATAAAAGATGACTAATAGATATTCCATAAAACTGTCAATAGTTACCTTTTCGAGTTGAGTAGTTATTGTGGTCCTTTGACTTGAGACACCACGGTGATCTTGTGAGTGATCCTCTGTGTCTGATACCATGCATGTCAGAGACCTTTCATGGTCTGGCCTCTGGATGACTGTTAGGTATAGACCGATGCTCACGAAGATCGGTGTGTGTTAAGATGAGGATTCGTCAGTCCATATGGTTGGATTTTGTTTCTTTTCAGAATATATTCTGGAAATATTTTGGCCGAAAGTTCGTTGAAGAAATTGTTTCTTTAACATTATAAATAATATTCAAAAAAAGAGTTTTGCTATATTATTTATTAATGGAATATAAGGATGAAAAGTTTCATATATTGAGTAGATAATGTTTTGACAGTATAACTATAACCTTACTCAATTGGAAATGCTAATGACGAATAGATTATACATTAGTGTTTTAACCTCGACTTGTATGGTTCGACGTGTCATGTTGTTTTGTCATGATTTGTAGGTGGACAGGCCTTTATGAAATATGTATACAAATATATGAGATATATATGTATATATATACACGTAACAACCGAACGTGAACCTAGAGAGTTCCACTATATTAAGTTTACTCGTTGAGCACTAGGGCGACCTCTCGTCAAATGTTGACAAAGTATTTTTTGGGTTTTTTTAGGATTAAATTGTTTAATTCGATAATTCATGAGATGAATTGAATTAATTAATTTTATATCAAGAATTGATATAATTTTATTGTATAATAAATGTAAATTCGATTTACATTAAATTAGTAATTATTTTGTGAATTAATTTAATTGTTAAATTAATATACAATATTAATTACTTAGCTTATACAATTAATTAATTAAAATAAATTGTATTGTTTAGTTAAAGTAACTAAATGATTAATAAAATGTAACTTAGTTTGCTTTATATTAAAGTTGGTGAGATTTCATTTAACCTTGGTTAAGTTGTTTTTTTGAAATGTGTGGTGTAGGGAAAAGATTCCTTTAAACCATGGTTTAAATGAAAGGCTTGGGTTTGTTTTCTTTATTTTAATTAATAAAAAGTAAATGGTTTGATTTTGATTTTTGATTAATTTTATTAAAAAAAAAAAATCAAAGAATTTGCTCTTTTTGCTTTTAGCCACTGCCGAAACCAATAATTAAAGGTAATGAATGGGTTGTTGTCCTTTGGAGAAGCACACTGCCATTGACAATAACAATTAACAAAAAGCAAAAATTCTCTCCCTGGAAAATTAAGCCACTGCCGTGACTTTGAGAAAGTTTTGGGGCTGAGTTTTTCTTCATCTTCTTGATCAAAAATCAAGCCAAATCTCTCACCATAAATCATCCAAACATAATATCATGAGCATAGAATTAATCCATAAGAGTTAGAGGTTGATTCTTGAAGTTCTTAGAGATCTTCAATTTTTCTAGGGTTCAAGAGTTGAATTTTGGGAAAAAGTTGGTTGCTATTCTTGAGTGATCAAACCACCTTTTGATCACCAAGACTTGTTCTTGAGGAGCTCATTTGGTGGATCTTGAAGGAGTTCAAAGCTTGGAGGATTTGGAAAAGCTTGGAGGCAAAGAATCAATAAATTGGCAAAGAGTTGAAAGCTTGTTGGTAAATTTAATTTGTAAATTTATTATTCATTTTGTTCATGAATTTTTGTTGAGAAAAATTGTTGTGGAAGTGTTGGATAAATTGGAAGCATGTATGTGAGGAATTGAAGCATTCATGTATATAAAAAATTGGTATATAATTGATATATTAATTTTGTAAGCTTGGATTAATTTTTCAAGTGTTGGAAATTATTTTGTATGCTTGGATTATTTTCAAGTGTTGGAGATAATTTTTAGATGCTTAGTTTGATTTATCAAGAGTTGATAAATTAGTTAAAGTGTGTTGAAAATTTTTAATTCGCTTATGGTAATTTTAAATGCATGGAAAATATTTTTAGTGCATTAGGAAAATTTTAAGTTGATAAAATTTTTAAACCCACTGTTAAGGCTTTCTGCCGAAAAGAAAAAAAAAATTTTATTCGCTCGGGATTTGATATCGGGTGGATTTTGTTGGGGTTGGTGCTCAGAGCGCCAATTCCCGGTTGTATTTCTTTATGAATACTTCTGTAAAACATTATTATTATGAATAATATATGCAATTTCTATAATATAATGTATCTTTTTAATATGGTAAAGACGTAATGACCTTAGAATGATTAGTCATGGTACTGTTGCAAAAGCGTCGCAACTGACATTGAGTAGTACCATGACGTTGTCATTCTCAGACAGTTCCTGGTCAAGGTTTACACTACTTGGTCAGTATAGTAAACCTGTTAAGACCGGTACATGTCGTATACTGGAATACATGATTCCAATGGTTTCTCAATGAACCATCAGTCTTGGAGACTGGTATAGACGTGTGGGTGTTTATAGCGGATAAACACTGAACGACTCACCGAAGATTCTTAATGGATGGTACACTAACGTCAATAAGAATCTTCTCGGGTTGAGTAGCACTTGTGATTCTTAGACTTGAGATGCCATTGTGGGCGCATGAGACATCTTCTACACTTAGATGGCAGTCACGTCACCGATCTATTTAGATCAGACCTCCGCATGTTCGTTGGGTATAGATAGATCCTCAGGGTGTCCTATGTGTATCAAGATAGGATCCGTCAGTTCTGTGTACCAAAGCATAGGTAGTCCATATGATTAGCAATCAGATAAAACCATGGGCCCGTGGTAAAGTTTAGAAGTTAGTTCTAAACATTCTTTTAGAGATTGCTAATAGAATAGTCGACTGGATAATCCCTATAGAGATTTGACGTTTACATCTATATCTCTGGGATTTATCCGGATACTTGTGACGGAGGAATTATACATTTGCCATGACCTCGACCTGTATGATTCATCGAGTTTATCCGTGATCGTCATAATTTACGGGTGGATAAATTATGGACACGAAATTGGATTTCGTGACAGATATGCCTGAATCTAGAGAGTCTCAATAATAAAATATACTCGTAGAGCACTAGAGCAACACTTATAAAAAATGTTGATTATTTATAAAAGTCGTTGAAAGGTTAAATGCAAAATACATGCTTAGGGACCCAATAGTCATTTCCTTAGTTATTGTGTATTTACATTTAATACTTGATTAATTTAAATACACATTAATTAATAGTCAAATTGAGATATTTGACTAATATCTTAAATGTATATGTATTTAATATTTAATGTAAAATTACATATATTTTTAATATTTTGTATTTAATTAATTAATTAATTATTTAATTGTTAAATGATTAAATTAATTAAAATATAAATATATTAAGATTTGGATATTTGTTTTTAAGGCTTAGTTGCCTTTGTTGACCTAATTAAAAATCTATAAAGTGTTTATTGATATTTTAACAAGTTGATTAAATGAAATTGAAATGAAATTAAAACAATTTGCTTGTTAATTTCCTTGGCCAAATTCGGCCAAGGCCAAAATGAAACAAGTATATATTGTTTTATTTATTCATTTGGTAATAACCTAATACACTTTAATCAAAACTCCATTAAAAGAAAACAAGAGAAGCTTGAGAGGAAGAAAGGAAAAGTAAAGAAAAGCTTGGATTTTAGTAAGTTTTCTTAACTTGCTATTAGAGAGGAAATTGTTCCTTATGTTCTAGGTACATGCTACAGATGTGATCTTATGCTATTCTTTTCTTTATTCTTTGTGTTTTTGGTGAATGGAACTTTGATGAAAGTGTGAGCATATATGATGATGGAAGCTTGTGACTAGTGTAGTTATAAGTATTCTTTTATGGTTTTGGAAACTTTGTTGCTAATCTAGAGTTGTTGACCCACTCTTAAATGACCTAGATTTGATCTATAGTTATTTCATTGTGTTGAGACTTTAATTGGATGGAAGAATGATGATTAAAGTAATTGATTTAACCAATTTGGTCTAATTTGTCCAATTTGAAGAAATTGAAAAATTAGGGTTTAAGACCTTATCCAAATTTGGGGATTTTCATTTATGTTGTGTATTTGGATGTGTATATGATGCATATAAAGTTTCATGTGGATTGGATTTCATTTGGATGTGTCTTGAAGCATGGAAGTGCAAAATGCACACTTTGGCACCCTAATGGTGCTCTCTCGGCCAAATGAGGATTTTTGGGGATTTTGGTTGCTTTTGGTGTTTTGATGATTTGAACATGTTTAATTCATCTTAGTAATGATTTAGAATCTTTCAAAATTGTTTCGGACAATTTCGGACTAAAATGAACAAAATACCAAGTGTAAGGGTAATCTGGTAAATTCACATAAATTTGATTTATTGAATTTTAATTCATAATTTGATTATTGGGTAATTAAATAAATACGTTTATTTAATTAATCCGAGAAAAAGTTTTGAAATAGAAAATTTTGATTTTCCACCGTTTCCGCTGCGTTACCGGATTTAGCCCCTAAAACCCCTACAAAATGGTATCAGAGCGAGTCTGATTCTAGGCCCCCTAAAATGATTAGCCTTAATTAAATCAATGTTTAATCATGTTTTCTTGACTTTATACATGCTTGTTATAATCTAATTTGATTAGATTTAGGGTGTATGACACTTAGCGGAAAATCCTTAATTAATAAGGTTTTAATATAATTATGTATTTGATGCATGTTATGTGGTCCGTCTTATCAATACGGTTTATGAATATTTCTCTGTGACTACATCCGAGACCGTGCCTCTGCTGTGATGGTGTAGCCGATAGAGATTTATTTATACCGGATGTATATTAGATACTAGATAAATTCAAGCGAAAGCGGAATTCTGAACGTGCCCTAGCTGTCAGGATTACGTAAGTAACTTGAGTTTATCATTGACGAGTTTAACCTTGGTACATCTCCTTGTGGGCCTGCCTTCGCAGCGACAACGAGAAACGACCAGGACCGGAAACCCATGAGTCATTAGTGAATGATTGACAAAAGAGTTGTCTACCTGATGATTATACGTAGGCGAGACCGTGTTGGACAATTATGACCCATAGCGTCACTATTTGTACAGATCACGGTGTTGTTGTACAAATTAACTATGTGACAAAGGAGATTGCACTCTTATCATTTGTGATTGGATCACCTAGATGTATAAATGATGAGAGGTCATTGTGATTTGTTCCTGGATAGAGAATGATATGAGACAGTATCAGTCCACGTAGGATAAATCATTATATATCCCTAGTCAGAGTATTATCGAGATTGGACATCGATAAATACGTAAAAGACTAGTATTACACTTGTGCGCGTTGTGAGGGCACAACGACATAGTTCTCATATATTTGGGTATATGATACTCATACAAGTATAATAGGAGGTTGTGTTTTATCGATGGTACGAGAAACAGCTTCGATCTGGATAGACCCTCTCGGAATTCCATTGGTAGTATGACTATGTGTCTATGGAAATCTGAAATCAGGGTAGATGTATTTGGTCTTAACCTGAGACTTGCACCAACACTAATACTTACGACAATCAATATACTTTGGTTGCGGTCGTCCAGGGCTTTAACAGGCTTTGTGTACGCCAATACTGGGTATATTGAGAATCGTAGTGTGTTGGGTGTGATGTCAAGACGGAAGTGTCACTCCAGTCATATGGAGTTGATGATCGCGTAGGGATACATTTGGTTCTATATAAGGTTGCAACCGTCGAGATAATATGACTTGGTCATGATTATCCGATATTAAAGAGACTAGTTGCTCGTAATCTGATATATGCTTCGTACGGGGCAGACACTGCACCAGCCCCAGGCCTTGCATGTGATCATCCGATACTGGACAGAAATACGCAATACTACGTATACTACGCCTGATATAGATCATTTATTCTTGTATATATTCCGGAGAATTGGGTAGGCATGGGGTTTTGCTAGAGGCCAACCTTGTCTTGTAATTCGGTATAAACGTAGTACGAGGTACTTACGTGTTCGGATAGTCCGACGACCGAATTTACTGCCAACATATCCGGGGATCTCATGGGTCGCTTCCCAAAGATTCACCGATGATGTATGACTCGCACTTTAATTAATATGGGATTAATAAGATGAGAGAGAAAATTAATCTGGGATTAATTGCGGAGATATTTTATCTGGGATAAAATATCATTTAAAGAGAGATAATGATTAATTTGGAATTAATCGGTAAATTAATATATTCGATATATTAAACGAAATTGGATTTCGACGCGGAATTAAAATTAGATTTTAATTCGGGCGAACGAATTAATTTAGAATTAATTCGTTAGCGACGTGAATAGTGATTTCGCTAGGCGTAATCATTTAATTACGACGCAACGAAAAATTCGTTAATTTGGAATTAGCGAACCCGAGCCCAGGATTATTTGCGAGCGCATTCGCATTTTGAATTCGAGTGCGGCACGCAAGTCAAATCAAGGGTCAAATCGCTAGTCGCATCTAGCGTCACATCAAGCGTCAAATCATGTCACTTTGAGTGATGTGACCATCACTTGATTGATTGATGTGATTGATTGAGTTGTTTGGTTGGTGTTTGAGTGTGGAACACTCAAGGTTGTTTGAATTCATTTAGTTTGACTTTTGAATGTAAAAAGTGTATATGATTTTGATAAAAATCATTACCTTTTTTTTTAACAACAACTTAATACACAAATTACAACTCTTCTCTCTCTCCATTCTCTTATTCAATTCACGCCCAAAGTGGGCAATTTTTTCTTCTTGTTGGCAGTGAACTGCCGAAAGCTTGAAGAAGATAGGGAAGCAAAGTGCTTGGTTTTTGTGGCAAAAATTAAGAGAGCTAGCACTCCGAGAGACATGTGAAGGTGATAGGGAAGTCCACCCATGAGCCGAGAACCATTCGACGAAGCTTGGAGCTTTTTCGAGGAGCTCAAAATCAGAAAATGGAGGGCTGTGAACTACTCACTGCCGAGCACTGAAGAGAGGCAGAATTTCGTTTTTGTTGTCTCCGCGTCGCTCAACCGATCGATGTAAGTATTCCGCGACTTCTCGAATGTATTCACACATGTTCATGCTTGATTTATGATCCTTGGGACCCTTAGAATTGCCAAGAATGGTATCAGAGCATGGTTAAAAGCATGAAAAAGTTTAGGGTTAAAATTTGGGCAAACTTGATTTTGAGCATGATTAATGAAATTGGATGAATTAGTATGCTTAAATGTGTTTGAATTGAGGATTGATTGGATCAATTGTTGAAATTATGTTTGGAACAAATTTTCCCCAATATTTTGGTCATGGCCGAATATAATGCCCTATAATGATCTTGGTGATTTTGATTTTTTTGATTCATTGGATGAGTTAGAATCATTTGGGAATGTGATTTAATGTCGATTGTTGAATTAATTGGATTGAAACCGAATCGGAGAAAAATTCCCTATAATAGCCGAGAGTCATTAAGCATGATTGGGTTTGATTTTTGATTAATTTGTGTTGGACACTAATTGATGTAGATGAGCATGATTAATTAGCCTAATTTGTGTTTTGGAAATAATGATTTGGGTGATTAATTATGTTAATACACTTTGATTAATTAAATTGTAAAATTGGATTTTAGTAATTTAGTTAATTGGGCTAATTTTGGAAATTGGGCTTGAAATGTTGTTATTGGGCTTATTGGGCTTTGTTGTACAAAGTTGGGTTTAGGCAAAATTGGTTGGATCCAATTGGGCCCAAAACCGCCTCCATAAAGCCCAAATGCACTTAATGGACCTTTAAAGTTTAATTGGGCCTAATGGGCCAAGATTGATTTCTAGGCTTATGGGGTAACTCCCGGATTGGATTTTGGTTATTCGGTTTGACCCGAGTTGACCAAAAGTCCATGCCTCAAGAAATTAATTAAAAGCCCATTTGACTTTAATTAAATTAACGTTGGACGTTAATCGGGCTTTGAGACCCGTAACGATTAAATTTGGAATTTAAATCGTAAAGGTTCGTAATAAAGTGTGATATTTAATTTGGAATTAAATAGCGAATTGGAATTAAATACAAATTGAATTGGATTTAATTGTGTAGTTTAATTTAATTCGAGAATTCGTACTTTGAGTACTTATTCGCAAAAACGAGTTTGACTCGCGCAAAATCAAATCGTTGTTTGATCATTGGATGATCACTAATTATCAGATTAATTAATTTGATTAGATTGATTGATAACATGCTTGTGTGAATACATGGTTGCGATACATGAATAATGTATATCGGATGGATATTAGATGGGTGGGACAATTTTAGAAATTGTTGTAATAAATTTGATTTATTAATTAGACCTGCGTGTCCAGCCTTATCACCTCCATATTATTTGTATTCTCTTCTCACTATTCCCCTAAATGTAAATGAGGTTTCTTTAGAAGTGTAGTGTAACAGGTAGAAGTAATACATGTGCTAGCGGGAGAGAGAAAGGGAGAGATTTGATCTAGGATCAATTGTGTAAAGTATCCATCCGCATATCATTATTATTTTTCATATGCGCTATATTATGTGTTTAGAATGCATGTTTAAGGGTGTATGATGATGAGACCTTAACAAAGATAATAAATTGGTTGCCAATTTGCACTCGAAAAACCCTCGCAAAATATTAAGCGTCTTTCCTTCTATTGAGTGATTCTCACTCAAGATCCGAGACTGGCATTGGCTTGTTGGCCAAAGTCAAGGCCTTTGTCCGTCGAGGATCTGTTTGAATCACGAGAGCTTTGTTTCATGTCAGTGTCTTGTCCAAGTTGTGGTTTGTTGGCCAAAGTCAAGACCACTTCTTGTCCATCGACATTGATTACGAAGCTTTCCATGGTCAATGGGTCGCGCTTAACTGGGATCACTAAGTTTGTTGTGCCAAAGCCAAGGCTTAGTTGGTTCAGAGGAAAAAGATTAGGTAATACATTGGATGTATTGGCATATATAAGATATATGTTTCGGACTTGGACGTCCCCCTACTGGATCTAGGAATTGGATTGGATCCAATTGATCTTAGAGATCTACCTAGTTAATTATCATACAATTTGTTGGCCAAAGTCAAGATTGTGATATTTAACGGGATCCTAGCCCGCTAGGAAACACGGTTTCCCGAGTACTTGACAGAGGGTTAGAGGCTCGTCGAAAAATAATGGGAGGCAAGAATTGAATTTGCAATATTCGTTTAATTACTTGCCATACGCGCTCAAACAAATATTATTCGTCAAATAAATTAAATGTTAGTTGGACTAATATTTAAACGTTGTTTTATTATAGTTGGACTATATTCAAACTATTCATTTATAGTTGATTTTATAATTGGATTATAGTAATCAATATAATTGACTTTAATCTATTAAATTATAGTTGATTAAATAGTTGGACTATTGTAATCATTATAATAAATAGTACCGAAATCGTTGATTAAATAGTTGGACTATTAAAATTAAGATAAAAATTGAAAGATTGACATTTAAAACATAATCCTGAGGAAAATGTATTTAAATGGTTTAATTTTCAAATTGGGAATAATTTCAGGATGGTTCTGGAAACTAATAAGTTATTTTATTTGATAAAATAACATATTATGCCTAAGCCCGGAGTTAAGCAAATAGTCGAGCATAATCTTTGGAAGATTTATGTGATGATAACTTAAGTGCTTAATCCATTATACTTACCGCAGTAGACTCCTTAATTTCTGAATCTGAACTAAGGATTAGATCCTTAAGTATGATGATGAAATTGAAGGATCTTCATAAATTTATGCTTAGATTTTAGAAGTACTAAAATTGTAATAAATAACTCTTAGAGAGTTAATGACTATTCTCAAGGAGACAAAGTCAAAATTTTCAATAAGGCAAGTAGCGCAAGGCGCAGCTTACTTCGATATTCTAGAAGGGCAAGGCTTGGCCAAAGGCTTCTGGAGTGTTGAAAATGGCAAAGGCAAAATCATTATAGTCTTCTGGGAAGATAAAGGACATATCCCAAAATGTCTGCCTAAATGTGGCAAACGGGATCGCGGAAGCGTGACTGTCGTTTGGACAAAGCAGACATGAAGGAATTGAAGACGGGGCAAGGCTCTGACTTCAAATATGTTTTTCATATTATGTTCACTACTAGTATTAAAATTGGATTTTAAATACTCAGTGTGGTACATAAATATATACTGATGTTCAGAATCTGCTATGAGCAGGATTAGAAAGCTGTTATAATGTAACTAGTTTGACTGTAAACATGATCTCTGTATCAGTGTTTAACCCGCTGCGGGTGAACCTTTATATTCTATAACACTAAAGTGTTTTATTATATGAAGATGATATTGAGATAAACACATTAAATGTGAATAACAGTATTTATATTTAGAATATAAATAAAATCTCAAATATATAACATGACAAACAAATAGCTCAAACTGATTTGATCAGAAGAGACTAATTGTGGCATTGTTGTCTGGGACACAATCAAACAAGACTCGTATATCCACACTTTTAAAGAGTGGGTACTCAAACTGATTTGATTCTATTCAAATAAAGTCTACGAATCTAGTTTATTGGGCAAAATGCCTAAAACACTATTTACTTGGTAAAAGTGTAAAAGCCACCTATCTGTTAGCCCTAGTTCATAGTGAAGCAAGTGGGCCCATGTCTAGCTAGACTAGAGGTGGATATGAATATTTCGTGACCTTTACGGATGTGGCATCGCGTTATGGTTATGTATTTCTTTTGAAGAACACAAATCAGAAACTTTACAATTTCGACACGAAATAGACAAACAGATCGGCTATAGTATTGTACCGTCACGGTTAGACCGTAATGGAGAATACTTAAGCAATAAGTTTCTAATATACTTGAAAGAGTAAATTATTCTTTCAAATAGGACTCCTCCCGGAACACGTCAAAGTGACGGTGTGTCCGAACTGAGTAACCGAATTTTGTTGGACATGATAAGATTAATCATGAGTCGCTCTGAGCTACCATTTCCTTCAACGGATACACATTAACAGTGCAAGAACTTATTTTGATAAGGTTCCATAATAATCTGTTTGACAGATTTCATATTAGATATGAATAGGAAAGAAACTGGGTTTCTCATTCCTGAAAATTTGGGTATGCTAGGCATATGTTTGGATGATACCAAACGAGAACCAAATTGGATAAGTGCCAATTGTAGGTTATCCTAGGGAAACCATAAGTATAGTACTTATACAACTCACATGAGAACAATTTAATTGTTGCTTACCATGCGGTTTTCCTAAGAGGAATACCGATATGCAGTGGTAAGTGAGAGGATAGTATAACTCGATGAAAATCGGAGTGATACTATTTCAGGCACCGAATTCCTAATGGAACACATATAGTTCATCTAGGATGAAACTATACCATTAATCTTCGAATACACAAGAACCGCGTAAGTCGGAGAGAATCAGAAAACAACCTAGGGTATGGGTTTCTGATCTCACCTCATAAAGATGTCAATCTTATTGAGGTATACCAACTGACTACGTATGAGGAAGTGATACAAGGTATCGACTCCCTATTATGACAAAGTGTCATGAGTCCGAAATGGATTCCATGTATATTAACAAGCTTGGATACTAGTTGATGTACCACAAGGCATTGTGCCTATTGGTATACTATAAGTCTTCAAGGAAGAAGAACATGGATGACAACATACCAACGTATAAAGCTAGGCTTTTAACGGAAAGGTATCATTATCAACATTGTGTTGATTTCGATTCAACCTTTTACCTGTTGCCACGGTAAATCCATTTGGATAATGCTTGCTAAAGCTGCGTGTTTCATTTATGAAATATGTCAGCTTAACGGGAAAATCGCTTTCCTGAAAATGAAACCTTTTGGAGGATGTTTACAACATCCTGTCAATTTTGTCGTACCATAACTAGCAAACAAGGTTTGCAGGTTATTCAATCCATGTTTGGATTGAAGCAAGCATAGGTTCTTGGAATTATCATTTTGATATAATCATAATGGAGTATGATTTAATTCAAAATGAAAATGATTCTTGTGTATATAAGAGGGTTAATGGGAGCGCACTGACAGTGGATGTCCTATAAAAATAATGATAAAATGTCATTTCTTGGAAATGATATTCCCATATAAAAACAATCGGCGAAAGCTTGGCTTTCGAGAAAATTCTCCGAGAAACCATACATTGAAAAATATACGTAACCTGGTATCTCATACGCTTTGAGCATATGGATTCACAAACAGGTCAATCCGAGTGATAGACACTGGATTGATGTTAAGAACATCCGTTAGTATCTTAGAGATCTAAAGATGTTGTCTTAATCTATGGAGATGGAGAACTTGAAGTGACTGGGATCACTGTAGCAAGTTTCCTAAACCGATAAAATGACTAAAAGTCGCAAACGGTACTATACAGTTTGAATAACGGAACAGTGAGCTGGAAATCTTCCAAGCAAGATACTGTTACCGTATGAACAACAAATGCGGTTTATTGTTGCAGCTGAGGCGGCAATAGAAGCCTTATAGGTCGATAATAAATCTAATTAGATTAGATATAATTCTGTTAGCAGCTAAGCTAGGCTTGAGCACAGGCTAAAGAATTAATGGTCTCATCAACGATCCAGATACATACTTCGATAATTCATCTGATTCGTTCGGATCATACATCATGGCGATGTGATGATCGTATAAATCGCATCAGACGATAATCATGCAAATCCGCTGACGAAAGTATTTCTCAGTAGTTTGAGCCAACCGTACATAGTTCGGGTGTCAAGCACTCGAGTGACTGGCTATAGGCCAAGTGGGAGATTGTTGGACAATTATGACCCATAGCATCACTATTTGTACAGATCACGGTGTTGTTGTACAAATTAACTATGTGACAAAGGAGATTGCACTCTTATCATTTGTGATTGGATCACCTAGATGTATAAATGATGAGAGGTCCTTGTGATTTGTTCCTGGACGGAGAATGATATGAGACAGTATCAGTCCACGTAGAATAAATCTTTAAATATCCCTAGTCAGAGTATTATCGAGATTGGACATCGATAAATACGTAAAAGACTAGTATTACACTTGTGCGCGTTGTGAAGGCATAACATCATAGTTCTCATATATTTGGGTATAGGATACTCATGCAAGTGTAATAGGAGGTTGTGTTTTACCGATGGTATGAGAAACAGCTTCTCTCTAGATAGACCCCCTCGAAATTCCATTGGTATTATGACTATGTGTCTATGGAAATCCGAAATCAGGGTAGGTGTATTTGGTCTTAACCTGAGACTTGCACCGCTAATACTTGCGACAATCAATATACTTTGGTTGCGGTCGTCCAGGGCTTTAACAGGCTCTGTGTACGCCAATACTGGGTATATTGAGAATCGTAGTGTGTTGGGTGTGATGTGAAGACGGAAGTGTCACTACAGTCATATGGAGTTGATGATCGCGCAGGGATACATAACTGATTCTCTATATAATGTTGCAACCGTCGGGATAATATGACTTGGTCATGATTATCCGATATTAAAGAGACTAGTTGCTCGTAATCCGATATATGCTTCGTACGGGGCAGACACTGCACTAGCCCCAGGCCTTGCATGTGATCATCCGATACTGGACAGAAATACGCAATACTACGTATACTACGCCTGATATAGATCATTTATTCCTGTAAGGATATTTCCGGAGAATTGGGTAGGCATGGCGCTTTGCTAGAGGCCAACCTTGTCTTGTAATTCGGTATAAACGTAGTACGAGGTACTTACGTGTTCGGATAGTCCGACGACCGAATAGACTAACAGATCGGCTATAGTATTGTACCGTCACGGTTAGACCGTAATGGAGAATACTTAAGCAATAAGTTTCTAATATACTTGAAAGAGTAAAGTATTCTTTCAAAGAGGACTCCTCCCGGAACACGTCAAAGTGACGGTGTGTCCGAACTGAGTAACCGAATTTTGTTGGACATGATAAGATTAATCATGAGTCGCTCTAAGCTACCATTTCCTTCAACGGATACACATTAACAGTGCAAGAACTTATTTTGAATAAGGTTCCATAATAATCTGTTTGACAGATTTCATATTAGATATGAATAGGAAAGAAACTGGGTTTCTCCTTCCTGAAAATTTGGGTATGCTAGCCATATGTTTGGATGATACCAAACGAGAACCCAAATTGGATAAGTGCCAATTGTAGGTTATCCTAGGGAAACCATAAGTATAGTACTTATACAACTCACATGAGAACAATTTAATTGTTGCTCACCATGCAGTTTTCCTAAGAGGAATACCGATATGCAGTGGTAAGTGGGAGGATAGTATAACTCGATGAAAATCGGAGTGATACTGTTTTAGGCACCGAATTCCTAATGGAACACATATAGTTCATCTAGGATGAAACTATACCATTAATCTTCGAATACACAAGAACCGCGTAAGTCGGAGAGAATCAGAAAACAACCTAGGGTATGGGTTTCTGATCTCACCTCATAAAGATGTCAATCTTATTGAGGTATACCAACTGACTACGTATGAGGAAGTGATACAAGGTATCGACTCCCTATTATGACAAAGTGTCATGAGTCCGAAATGGATTCCATGTATATTAACAAGTTTGGATACTAGTTGATGTACCACAAGGCATTGTGCCTATTGGTACACTATAAGTCTTCAAGGAAGACGAACATGGATGGCAACATACCAACGTATAAAGCTAGGCTTTTAACGGAAAGGTATCATTATCAACATTGTGTTGATTTCGATTCAACCTTTTACCTGTTGCCACGGTAAATCCATTTGGATAATGCTTGCTAAAGCTGCGTGTTTCATTTATGAAATATGTCAGCTTAACGGGAAAATCGCTTTCCTGAAAAGGAAACCTTTTGGAGGATGTTTACAACATCCTATCGATTTTGTCGTACCATAACTAGTAAATAAGGTTTGCAGGTTTATCAATCCATGTTTGGATTGAAGCAAGCATAGGTTCTTGGAATTATCGTTTTGATATAATCATAATGGAGTATGATTTAATTCAAAACGAAAATGATTCTTGTGTATATTAGAGGGTTAGTGGGATCGCATTGACAGTGGATGTCCTATAAAAATAATGATAATATGTCATTTCTTGGAAATGATATTCCCATATAAAAACAATCGGCGAAAGCTTGGCTTTCGAGATAATTCTCCGAGAAACCGTACATTGAAAAATATACGTAACCTGGTATCTCATACGTTTTGAGCATATGGATTCACAAACAGGTCAATCCGAGTGATAGTCACTGGATTGATGTTAAGAACATCCGTTAGTATCTAAGAGATCTAAAGATGTTGTCTTAATCTATGGAGATAGAGAACTTGAAGTGATTGGGATCACTGTAGCAAGTTTCCTAAACCGATAAAACGACTAAAAGTAGCAAACGGTACTATACAGTTTGAATAACGGAACAGTGAGATTGAAATCTTCCAAGCAAGTTACTGTTACCGTATGAACAACAAATGCTGGTTATTGCTGCAGCTGAGGCGGCAATAGAAGCTTTCTGGGTCGATAATAAATCTAATTAGATTAGATATAATTCTGTTAGCAGCTAAGCTAGGCTTGAGCACAGGCTAAAGAATTAATGGTCTCATCAGCGATCCAGATACATACTTCGATAATTCATCTGATTCGTTCGGATCATACATCGTGGCGATGTGATGATCGTATAAATCGCATCAGACGATAATCATGCAAATCCACTGACGAAAGCATTTCTCAGTAGTTTGAGCCAACCGTACATAGTTCGGGTGTCAAACACTCGAGTGACTGGCTATAGGCCAAGTGGGAGATTGTTGGACAATTATGACCCATAGCGTCACTATTGTATAGATCACGGTGTTGTTGTACAAATTAACTATGTGACAAAGGAGATTGCACTCTTATCATTTGTGATTGGATCACCTAGATGTATAAATGATGAGAGGTCCTTGTGATTTGTTCCTGGACGGAGAATGATATGAGACAGTATCAGTCCACGTAGAATACATCATTAAATATCCCTAGTCAGAGTATTATCGAGATTGGACATCGATAAATACGTAAAAGACTAGTATTACACTTGTGCGCGTTGTGAGGGCACAACATCATAGTTCTCATATTTTTGGTTATAAGATACTCATGCAAGTGTAATAGGAGGTTGTGTTTTACCGATGGTACGGGAAACAGCTTCGCTCTAGATAGACCCCCTCGGAATTCCATTGGTATTATGACTATGTGTCTATGGAAATCCGAAATCAGGGTAGGTGTATTTGGTCTTAACCTGAGACTTGCACCGCTAATACTTGCGACAATCAATATACTTTGGTTGCGGTCGTCCAGGGTTTTAACAGGCTCTGTGTACGCCAATACTGGGTATATTGAGAATCGTAGTGTGTTGGGTGTGATGTGAAGACGGAAGTGTCACTCCAGTCATATGGAGTTGATGATCGCGCAGGGATACAGAACTGATTCTCTATATAAGGTTGCAACCGTCGGGATAATATGACTTGGTCATGATTATCCGATATTAAAGAGACTAGTTGCTCGTAATCCGATATATGCTTCGTACGGGGCAGACACTGCACCAGACCCAGGCCTTACATGTGATCATCCGATACTGGACAGAAATACGCAATACTTCGTATACTACGCCTGATATAGATCATTTATTCATGTAAGGATATTTCCGGAGAATTGGGTAGGCATGACGCTTTGCTAGAGGCCAACCTTATCTTGTAATTCGGTATAAACGTAGTACGAGGTACTTACGTGTTCGGATAGTCCGACGACCGAATTTACTGCCAACATATCCGGGGATCTCATGGGTCGCTTCCCAAAGATTCACCGATAACGTATGACTCGCACTTTAATTAATCTGGGATTAATAAGATGAGAGAGAAAATTAATCTGGGATTAATTGCGGAGATATTTTATCTGGGATAAAATATCATTTAAAGAGAGATAACGATTAATTTGGAATTAATCGGTAAATTAATATATTCGATATATTAACCGAAATTAGATTTCGACGCGGAATTAAAATTAGATTTTAATTCGGGCGAACGAATTAATTTAGAATTAATTCGTTAGCGACGTGAATAGTGATTTTGCTAGGCGTAATCATTTAATTACGACGCAATGGAAAATTCGTTAATTTGGAATTAGCGAACCCGAGCCCGTGATTATTTGCGAGCGCATTCGCATTTTGAATTCGAGTGCGGCACGCAAGTCAAATCAAGGGTCAAATCGCTAGTAGCATTTAGCGTCACATCAAGTGTCAAATCATGTCACTTTGAGTGATGTGACCATCACTTGATTGATTGATGTGATTGACTGAGTTGTTTGGTTGGTGTTTGAGTGTGGAACACCCAAAGGTTGTTTGAATTCATTTAGTTTGACTTTTGAATGTAAAAAGTGTATATGATTTTGATAAAAATCAATTACCTTTTTTTTTAGACAACAACTTAATACACAAATTACAACTCTTCTCTCTCTCCATTCTCTTCTTCAATTCACGCCCAAAGTGGGCAATTTTTTCTTCTAGTTGGCAGTGAACTGCCGAAAGCTTGAAGAAGATAGGGAAGCAAAGTGCTTGGTTTTTATGGCAAAAATCAAGAGAGCTAGCACTCCGAGTGACATGGGAAGGTGATAGGGAAGTCCACCCATGGGCTGGGAACCATTCGACGAAGCTTGGAGCTTGTTCGAGGAGCTCAAAATCAGAAAATGGTGGGCTGTGAACTGCTCACTGCAGAGCAGTGAAGAGAGGCATAATTTTATTTTTGTTATCTCTGCGTCGCTCAACCGATCGATGTAAGTATTCCACGACTTCTCGAATGTATTCACACATGTTCATGCTTGATTTATGATCATTGGGACCCTTAGAATTGCCATCAGACCGTGCCTCTACTGTGAGCTGAAATATATTCACGGTATCCACTTTTCACTATTTGTATTTAATTTAATTATTAAATCTTTGTATTCTGTTTGGGGATTACAGTATTGTATGATTTAGTGGGAGGGGCATTTTTAGATTAAAAATCCATGATCTAGTTTATGCTTTTGATATTATATGAAACTGCTTAATTTCTGATAACCGTTTTTCGTGATCTATATGATAGATTTGCGATGGCGGCACCATCCACAAATCAGTTTGCGCGTATGCTTGATGCGAACAAACTTAAAGGCGCTGAGAACTTTGCTGACTGGGATTGGATTTGAGGATTGTCCTCGATTCCGAAAAGATGGGATATGTTCTTGAGGGTCCGTTGCCCCTTGCTGTGGGTGCGGACGCTACGGAGGAGGAACGCCAAGTTTATGAAACTTGGAAGGATGATGATTTAAGGGTTAAATCGTACATCCTTAGTTCACTGTCTCCGAAACTCAAGAAAAAATACTATGGCATGTTAGATTCGTATAGTATGATGACGCGATTGAGACAATCGTTTGAGAACCAAGAACAAGTGATTGTTCACAAAGTCGCAATGGAACTGTTCCATGCGCGTTTGGATGAGGGGCAAGATGTTAGCCCACATGTTCTTCAGATGATGGATTTGATCGATCAATTGAGGCAACATAATCTCATCTTGAATGACATTCTCGGTAGGAGTGTCATTCTTGGTTCACTCCCAGCTTCATATCGCCAGTTCGTGATGTACTTCAACATGAATGAGACTGTCTGTACCTACCAAGAGCTACATAGGATGTTGCTCACGGCGGAAGAGGACCTCAAGAATGGAGAGTACCGACTCGCCCTCCGAGACCAACTTCTCTCTCTGCTTCTTCCCAGACATGGTCAAATGGAAAGAAGAAGAAAGAGAAGAAGAATGGTTTCGGTCCTCAACAACAGGCAAAGATAGCTAAGCCCAATAGGGCTTCTGAAGACAAATGCCACCACTGCGGCAAAGTCGGGCATTGGAAAAGGAACTGTCCTGATTACATCGCCCAGCTGAGGAGAGATAGAGCATCTACATCAGGTAAATTTATTTTTCCAGTTATTGATTTATCTTTGGCTTGTGAAGCCGTTACATCCAGCTGGATTTTAGATTTTGCTTGTCCCATTCACATTTGCAATTCGTTGCAGGTGCTGAAGGAAAGTAGAAGGCTGAAGCCCGGAGAGATGCAGTTGCGATTCGGGAGTGGAGACTCTTTGGATGCAGTTGCAGTGAGAGTATGCGAGATCTCATTATCGAATGTGACACTTTTGTTAAATGAATGCCATTTTGTACCAGGATGTGTAGCTAATATTATATCACTTTTTGTATTGGATACAGAAGGCTTTTGTATTAATATTAAGAATAGTTCTTTATATTTATATGATAGAAATAATATTCAGATCCTTTGTTGTCCAAACCAGCATGGTCATTATACATTACAAACTTCAAAAGATATTTTAAATACTGGAGTTAATAAACGTAGTGTACCTGTAATTAATGATATTGAACTTTGGCATATGCGGCTTGGTCACATAGGCGTTAAACGCCTTACCCAATTGGTTAGGAATGGTTTGATACCAGATCTTACCATTGAATCCTATCCAACTTGTGAATCTTGTATTCAGGGTAAGATGACCAAAGCCTCATTTTCTGGTGTTGGACACCGCGCCACTAACTTACTGGAACTCGTACATTCTGATGTATGTGGTCCACTAAGTCAGACTGCTCACAGTGGTTATTCGTACTTCGTTACCTTTACCGATGATATGTCACGGTACGGTTATGTTTATTTGATGCGACATAAATTGGAAACCTTTGAAATGTTCAAAGAGTTCCGAAATGAAGTAGAAAAACAAACTGGTCAATATATTAAATGTCTTCGATCTGATCAAGGCGGCGAATATATGAGTGGTGAGTTCATGGATTATATGAAGGAGAATAGGATTCTCACTCAATATACTCCTCCAGGTACTCCACAGCACAATGAAGTGTCTGAGAGGAGAAATCAGACTTTATTGGATATGGTCCGATCAATGTTGAGTTTCACAGATTTGCCCTATTATTTATGAGGCTACTCTCTTTTAACAGCTGCACATCTTTTGAACAAGATTCCTTCAAAAGCTGTTCCTACGAATCCGTATCAGATATGGTTCGGTAGAAGACCAAATCTTAATTATATTAAGGTTTGGGGTTGTCCTGCCTATGTCAGGGTGACTCAGCAAGATAAGTTTTCGCCTCGAGGGTAAAAGTTTAGGTTTGTCGGATATCCTTCGAATACGAGGGGATATATGTTCTATGATACCGAGCATCGAAATATGTTCGTAGCTCGCTTCGCAAAATTTCTAGAAGTAGAATTTTTGTTAGAAGGTGGTAATCATAGACAGG
This sequence comes from Zanthoxylum bungeanum, assembly GCA_019454045.1. Lineage (NCBI taxonomy): Eukaryota > Viridiplantae > Streptophyta > Magnoliopsida > Sapindales > Rutaceae > Zanthoxylum > Zanthoxylum bungeanum. The sequence goes on along the minus strand of SKCR01027919.1, from coordinate 12,430 downwards.
TTGAGCTTGATGAAGTCCAACCTGAAAACAACGAACCAACGGAGGAACCTGAAGTTCAAGTAGATGAAGGACCTTCAACACACACACTTCGTAGGTCGGAAAGGGTATCTAGACCTCCTGAACGCTTGTATTTGATACAAGAAAAGAGTCTGGATGTTCTCTTAGTTGAAGAGACAGATCCTTTCACCTATAGAGAATCGATGTTAGACATCGACTCCGTGAAATTGCAATATGCCATGAAATCCGAGATAGACTCAATGCATGAGAATCAAGTTTGGGACTTGGTTCTCTTCCCGAAGGAATTGTTCCTATTGGTTGTAAATGGGTTTACAAAAGGAAGCGCGGGCCTGACGGTAAGGTTGAGACTTACAAGGCCCGACTGGTAGCAAAAGGTTACACGCAACGACCTGGCGTCGACTACGATGAAACTTTTTCGCCTGTAGCAATGCTTAAGTCTATTCGGATTTTGCTTTCTATAGTTGCGTATCATGACTACGAGATTTGGCAAATGGATGTCAAAACGGCTTTTCTAAATGGATTTCTTGATGAGGAAATCTATATGGAACAGCCGGAAGGTTTTGCATCCAGCGAAAACTCGGGCATGGTATGTAAGCTTAAGAAGTCCATTTATGGACTTAAACAAGCTTCACGAAGTTGGAATCTTCGATTCGACGAGATTATTAGATCGTCTGGTTTTCTCAAGAATTCGGAAGAATCCTGTGTGTATCAAAAGGCCAGTGGGAGCATGGTCGTATTTTTAGTCCTATATGTTGATAACATCCTAATCATTGGGAATGATTTAGGTTTGTTACAAGGCGTAAAAGCGTATCTATGTAAGAATTTCTCCATGAAGGACTTGGGAGAAGCTTCCTATATTTTAGGGATAAAACTCTATAAAGATAGACAAATAAGGCTGATTGGGTTGTCCCAATCAACGTACATAGATAAGATCTTGGAACGGTATAATTTTGGTAACTGTAAGACAGCAAACATACCGTTCAGACATGGGATTCATATTTCAAAGAAGATGAGTCCACAAACAGAAGATGAGAAGGTTAGAATGTCTAACCAACCTTATGCTTCATTTTGGGTAGCATAATGTATGTCATGTTATGTACGAGGCCTGATATCAGTTTCGCTGTTAGCGTAACTAGTCGATATCAGTCCAATCCAGGTAATGACCATTGGATGGCCATTAAACATATCCTCAAGTATCTTAAAGGTACTAAGGATAAGTTAATAATTTATGGAGGAAACGAACTGCAAGTTAACGGGTATACGGATTCTAATTTCCAATCAGATCCCGATGATAGAAAGTCTACATCTGGATTCGTATTTACCCTTAACAGAGGTGTAGTTTGTTGGAAGAGTTCAAAACATGGATCAACAATAGATTCCACCACTGAGGCGGAATATATTGCAGCTTATGAAGCTGTAAAAGAGGCTGTGTGGATAAAGAATTTTGTCACAGAGTTGGGAGTTGTCCCAAGTATCGAGAATGTGATTCCGTTATACTGTGATAATACTGGAGCCATTGCGCAAGCAAAGGAACCAATGGCGCATCAGAAGTCGAAGCATGTGGAACGCAAGTACCACATCATTCGAGAGATTGTGTCGCGAAGGGATATTGTCGTGTGCAAGGTACCGAGTGAAGATAATGTAGCAGACCCGCTGACGAAGGCCATACCTCCGAAGTTGTTTGATAAACACGTGGAGTCGATGGGTATTAGATAATATCGTTATTGGCACTAGAGCAAGTGAGAGATTTTGTTGGGGTTGGTGCTCAGAGCGTCAATTCCGGTTGTATTTCTTTATGAATACTTCTGTAAAACATTTTTATTATGAATAAAATATGCAGTTTCTATAATATAATGTATCTTTTAATATGGTAAAGACGTAATGACCTTAGAATGATTAGTCATGGTATTGTTGCAAAAGCGTCGCAACTGACATTGAGTAGTATCATGACGTTGTCATTCTCAGACAGTTCCTGGTCAAGGTTTACACTACTTGGTCAGTATAGTAAACCGTTGAGACCGGTACATGTCGTATACTGGAATTCATGATTCCAATGGTTTCTCAATGAACCATCAGTCTTGGAGACTGGTATAGACGTGTGGGTGTTTATAGCGGATAAACACTGAACGACTCACCGAAGATTCTTAATGGATGGTACACCAACGTCAATAAGAATCTTCTCGGGTTGAGTAGCACTTGTGATTCTTAGACTTGAGATGCCATTGTGGGCGCATGAGACATCTTCTACACTTAGATGGCAGTCACGTCACCGATCTATTTAGATCAGACCTCCGCCTGTTCGTTGGGTGTAGATAGATCCTCAGGGTGTCCTATGTGTATTAAGATAGGATCCGTCAGTTCTGTGTACTAGAGCATAGGTAGTCCATATGATTAGCAATCAGATAAAACCATGGGCCCGTGGTAAAGTTTAGAAGTTAGTTCTAAACATTCTTTTAGAGATTGCTAATAGAATAGTCGACTGGATAATCCCTATAGAGATTTGACGTTTACATCTATATCTCTGGGATTTATCCGGATACCTGTGACAGAGGAATTATACATTTTCCATGACCTCGACTGTATGATTCAGCGAGTTTATCCGTGATCGTCATAATTTACGGGTGCATAAATTATGGACACGAAATTGGATTTCGTGACGGATATGCCTGAATCTAGAGAGTCTCAATAATGAAATATACTCGTAGAGCACTAGAGCAACACTTATAAATAATGTTGATTATTTATAAAGTCGTTTAAATGTTAAACGCAAAATACATGCTTAGGGACCCAATAGTCCTTTCCTTAATTATTGTGTATTTACATTTAATACTTGATTAATTTAAATACACATTAATTAATAGTCAAATTGAGATATTTGACTAATATCTTAAATGTATATATGTATTTAATATTTAATGTAAATATAATACATATATTTAATATATTTGTATTTAATTAATTAATTATTTATTTAATTGTTAAATGATTAAATTAATTAAAATATAAATATCTTAAGTTTTGGATATTTGTTTTTAAGGCTTAGTTGCCTTTGTTGACTTAATTAAAATATCTATAAAGTGTTTATTAGATATTTTAACAAGTTGATTAAATGAAATTGAAATGAAATTAAAACAATTTGCTTGTTAATTTCCTTTGGCCAAATTCGGCCAAGGCCAAAATGAAACAAGTATATATTGTTTTATTTTTTCATTTGGTAATAACCTAATACACTTTAACCAAAACTCTATTAAAAGAAAACAAGAGAAGCTTGAGAGGAAGAAAGGAAAAGTAAAGAAAAGCTTGGATTTTAATAAGTTTTCTTAACTTGCTATTAGAGAGGAAATTGTTCCTTATGTTCTAGGCTACATCTTGTGATGTTCTTATGCTATTATTTTCTTTATTCTTTGTGTTTTTGGTGAATGGAACTTTGATGAAAGTGTTGAGCATGTATGATGATGGAAGCTTGTGACTAATATAGTTATAAGTATTCTTTTATGGTTTTGGAAACTTTGTTGCTAATCTAGAGTTGTTGACCCACTATTAAATGACCTAGATTTGATCTATAGTTATTTCATTATGTTGAGACTTTAATTGGATGGAAGAATGATGATTAAAGTAATTGATTTAACCAATTTGGTCTAATTTGTCCAATTTGAAGAAATTGAAAAATTAGGGTTTAAGACCTTATCCAAATTTGGAGCTTTTCATTTATGTTGTGTATTTGGATGTGTATATGATGCATATAAAGTTTCATGTTGATTGGATTTCATTTGGATGTGTCTTGAAGCATGGAAGTGCAAAATGCACACTTTGGCACCCTAATGGTGCTCTCGGCCAAATGAGGATTTTTGGGGATTTTGGTTGCTTTTGATGTTTTGATGATTTGAACATGTTTAATTCATCTTAGTAATGATTTAGAATCATTCAAAATTGTTTCGGACAATTTCGGACTAAAATGAACAAAATACCAAGTTTAAGGGTAATCTGGTAAATTCACATAAATTTAATTTATTGAATTTTAATTCATAATTTGATTATTGGGTAATTAAATAAATATGTTTATTTAAGTAATCCGAGAAAAAGTTTTGAAATCAAAAATTTTGATTTTCCACCGTTTCCGCTGCGTTACCGGATTTAGCCCCTGAAACCCCTACAAATTCCGCTGCGCTCAGCATTGCCGTTCCTCACACAACACTAACCTCATTAATTAATCTTTATATTAGAACCTAAAGCTCTTGTTGGGTAAACTAGTGTCATCAAACGAAATTTAACATGCAATCTTATCTAAATCATTTCAAAAACAGAACACAACAATGGATACAAGGAAAACCTGGAAAATGTAGAAATGATGATCAAACTGAATTCCAAGTCGAGTTGTCTCTGTCCTTAAGAACTTATTACTCCTGCCTCGGTGCTCTACGGATGGTTTTCGTGGTTAACATTCTCCCAGGATCACTTGGATGCTTCTTGTAGAAGGGGCACTCATTTCACAACAACTTGAACAATGAAGAATGGTGGGAACTCTCTTAACTATGAAAAACTCAAGACCTCTAATATGAAAGACTTTTTAAGAGAATGTATATTGAAATTTTTCAGTGAATAGAAAATGGGAATCCAATGCCTTATTTATAGACATGCAGGGTTACCATTGAAAATGTACCCTTATGTCTATTAAGACAACTCATAAAGGTTATCTCCTTTACATTCAAATGACATACCATTACCTTTAAACCCAAGGGTTTAATCTCTCACTGAAGGACTGCATCCTTTGATTTCCTTTATATAAACTCTTATACCCATATTTAGAAAATTTCCAACAATCCCCCACAATTTTCTAAATATTCATGCAAACACTAAGAGAGTTTCCGTGAAATTAAACTGCATCAAAATAAGTAGCTTTCACCTTGAAATTTTCTAGTGAATGACAATCGGATTTACTTGGCAAACCAGTGACCCATAGTCTTGAACTGTTTCGCCATTGGTGTAAACTAAGATAATTGCCAACACACAGCTTTACTCCGACTATTTCCTGTTCTACGGTTGTGTTCATTTCGGCCATGAACATTGGTCATGGATTCATCAAGTACTTTAGGGAATTCAGTCTTTGAAAACTCTCATGGAAGCATCTTCACTTATTACTTGAAATAAGTGACTGCTATAAAGAGGTAATATGTTGTTTCCCTCATTAGGACTCTGCTCTTAATATAATGATCATTAAAAGCCTTAGTTTATCCTAACCTTGACAAACAGCACTCTGCGTCATTACAGGAATGGGAAAGAGTATAAAACTCTACAGTGCTTGTTTTGAATTGCATAAAATTTCAGTTGTCCATTTTGAACCTAGATCTTGGGATCTCCAGTCAACTAGGTTGGGTTTCTGATCGGTGGTAAACACACTCGTAACGCAAGCGCATGTATCGCTCAAGTAGTATAAAATGTATCGATCTCACGAGGACTTAATACCTATGCTATCAATTTATGAAGTTAAATGTCTACGAGTATCCAATTGATTTGATTGTTGGTTGGAATGTGATTTTTACTAAAGACAAGTAATTAAAACAGAGCGAAAGTAAATTAAAGGAAAAATCAATATTATAAAGCTATCTAGGGTTGTGAATCCTTCCAATATCTTTTAAAGATGAAATGATTATCTCATGTTTATGTAATATATCAGTTTATTAACCTGTAACATGAAAATATGCAAAAGCCTCTGTCGATGGTCAAATGCAAACACCCAAAGTAACCCAATTAACTATATCTCTATGTTAACCAAGAAACTCTGAATTCATTAAGATTTAGTTCCAATTATGGCTACCCACGCCCGACATGTATATGTCTATCCAGGAAGGAAATCTACCCTAAGGGAAATCTACCCTAAGGCGAGATCGTGAGCTATTGAGTCTAAGGCTGAAACCTAAAATCCATTTGTCGAGTTCATTTTAAGTTTACCATATCAATCTTATTAGTGACCAGTTAATAAGAAGCATTAAAATTAAGACTCAATAAATAAACATATACATCACACAAGACACAAAATAACCAACTTATAAGTCTATGGTATTGGAATTCATCACAACCCTAGATAAGATATTTAGTTACAATACATACCTAGGATTACTAAAGACAAAAATAAATAAAACATTTTAAAACAAATTTGAGAATTAAAAAAGTTAAAATAAAATAATAAATTAAAATGCTGGGGTTATGAGATCCACTTTTATTACTTCTAATTTAGAAATCTCTCTTATTATAATATATAAATTTGCGTTATATTACCAACCGACCATATAGGCAGTATCCTGATTAAGTCAGATTTTAATTAATTCCAACCGACCATAAAGGCGGTATCCAATTAAGTCAGGTCAAAATTAATTTAATTAAGTCCAACCGACCAATAAGGCGGTATCCCATTAAGTCAGGATTTAAAATAATTTATATATTATAACTAATGGAGATTAATCTAAATTATTATAATAAAAGTTTCACATTTTCACACCAGCATAAAGAAGTTACCTACTCATGCTTTAAGTAAAACACACACACTTTTATTGCTAAAATAAAACTTGAATACAAGAAAGCTAAAAATAAACAAACAAGATACTCTCTTCTTAGTATTATAAGGAAATTTCACAGAAGAAAATATGAAGAATTCAAATGAAATCGGCCTCTATTTATAGGCACCAAAATCGGGCTGCGTCGCGACGCGCACTATAGTAGATTGGCGACTGTCGACAGACTCAATTATTGGCTCGGTGTCATGACGCGTGAAGGCTTGGCGTCGCGACGCTGATGTCATGATGACGTAAAGGATGAAGCGTGTCGGTAGGCTGAATTATTGTGTTGATATCATGATGACGTGTGTCGGCAAATTAATAATTGTGCTGACGTCATGATGACGCGATGATGATGCACGTGATGACATGGCGATGACGCGTGTCGGCAGTTGAATAATTGAGGTGTGTCACGACGCATAAGGCTTACGCGCAGCGACACGTGAACAATGAATTTCCCAATTTGCCCATTTTCATCCATTTTTCACCGTTTTGGTCCCGATTTGATTCCATAGAGTCCATAAATCTTATTTATCTACAAAATTACGCAAAACACATTAAAATATTCACAAAACTCGAGAAACTATACAAAATATTAAGTAAAATTGGCGGTAAATATTGATATATTTTCCGCTCATAACACCCCAAACCTAACATTTTGCTAGTCCTCGAGCAAAACAACAGAATAAAATGCAATAAGCAACTTTGGAATAAAATTAAATTAATCCACTTTCGTAGGGATCACAGTTCTATTTAGCATATGTAACAAGCCTTTAAACCCCTAGGTGTCCCTAGTGGACGAGTTATCCTCTTGTGAGGGCTTACAGCGACGATACCCACAAACGTCAATCAAATGTACAATCAAACACACAAAACAAGTTAGTGACTAAACATGTGAAGACATTGCTTCTTTATAACTTTGAGGCTCATTTTCTAATAGGTATGTCAGAAAATCGGGTCCAAATGACTTGGACGTTCTAGCTCTTTTACTACGTCTAGGTTCAATTTTCTCAACTCCTTCATGTTGATCATATTCTTGGTCAACCTGATCACTGTCTTTGACATTATGAATAGTTCGTTTGAGAGACTATGTTCATTGTCTTTCCTTACAATGAAATGTCCCTTCAAAGAATGTCGCATTCCTTGACTCAATTATCATATTTGAATTGATGTCAGGAATTTCCGACTTATGTACCAAGAATCGATACGCACTACTGTTGTGAGCATATCCAATGAATATACAATAAACAGTCTCGGGTCATATTCTAGCCTTCTTAGGTTTAGGGACCATCACTTTGGCGAGACACCCCCACACTTTCAGGTAATTATAGGAAGGTACGTGACCTTTCCAAAATTCATATGGTGTCTTGTCTATTGGACAATTATGACCCATAGCATCACTATTTGTAAAAGACATTGTGGTTTTTGTACAAATTAACTATGTGACAAAGGAAATTGCTATTTTATCATTTTGTTATTAGATTACTTGAATATATAAATGATAAAAGTCCTTATGATTAATTCCAGATTAATAAGATATGAGACAGTATCAATCCATGAAAGGTTTAATCATTAAATATCCATAGTCGTAGTATTATCGAGACTGGACATCGATAATGCGGAATAGACTAGTATTACACTTGTGCGCGTTATGGAAGCGTAACGACATAGTTCTCATATATTTGGGTATTGGATAATCATGCAAGTGTAATACGAGGTTTTGTTTACCGATGGTACGGGAAAAGCTTCGCTCTGGATAGACCCCTCGGAATCCCATTGGTAGTATGACTATGTGTCTATGGGAATCCGAATCAGGGTAGGTGTATTTGGTCTTAACCTGAGACTTGCATCACTATTACTTGCGACAATCAATACGCTTTGGTTTTGGTCGTCTGGGGCTTTAACAGGTTCTGTGTACGCCTCTTCTAGGTTTATTGAGAATCGTAGTGTATTGGGTGTGATGTCAAGAAGGAAGTGTCACTTCAGTCATATGGAGATGATGATCACGTAGGGATACAGAACTGCTACTCTAATATGTTGCAACTATCGAGATAATATGACAATGTCATGATTATCCGATTAAAGAGACTAGTTGCTAGCGATCTGATATATACTTCGTATGGGGCAGACATAATTCCAGCCCCAGACCTAGCATGTGGTATTTGGTAATTGAAGTTTGGAAAATCTATTACACAAAAAAAAAAATCAACTATCACCCTCTTACAAGCCAAATTGTCATGAACCTCTCCCTCTTTCATGCTTCAAAATTTCTTCTTGCTAGCACATTCAAGGAGTCATTCAAGGTGTTAGGGAAACCAATCCTTGAGTTTGGAACACAAATAAAAGGCTTGGAGCTCTTCTTCTTCATCAAAAGTTTTGAACTTTCAACATCTAACAAAACCGATCAATATAAGTTTTTCCGCAACTTCTTTGAGTATTCACATGAAATCATGACTTAGAAGATCCTTGGCATGTTCTAGGAACCCAGCAATGGTATCAGATCACCTTTTCTAAGCATGAAATGACTTTAGGGTTTATATACTTTAATTTGGGGTTTTTATGTTTTGAGCATGATTTCTTCAAATTGATTGTTTGGATGAGCTTGGATGATGATGAATTAGATTTATGCATCTTAAAATTTGAGAAAAATTGATTGGATAATTTTTCCCTAAATTCCTTGAGAATGCCGAATATGAACCCTAGTATAGATCATGGTGATTTTTTGATTTTAGACCATTGGATGTGTTTAAAGCATGATGTGTATATTGATTGTTGATTTAATTAGATTGAAATCAAAATTGGATATAAATTATGCATATTGTCGTGACTTGAGAAGCATGAAATTGATTGATTTTGCTTCAATTGTGTTGGACATGAATTGAATAAATTAAAGATGATTAATTAGTTTAATTGGTGTTTTGGAAATATTGGTTTAACTAATTAATTATGGCTAATACACTTTAATTAAAAATAATGTGAAATTTGGAATTTTGTATTAATTAAAAATAGTCTTTAATTTTGAATTGGGCTAATATTGTTGTATTTGGGCTTAATGGGCTTGGTTGGGCCAAGTTTGGTTTAGGACAATTGGATTGGATCCAAATTGGGCCTAAAACCATTCCATAAAGTCCAAATATAATAATTGGGCCTTTAAATAATTTAATTGGGCCTAATGGGCCTAAATTGATTTTTGGCAAATAGGGTGATTCCTAAATGGGCCTTGGCATTTGGGTTTGATCCATATTGGCCAAAGTTCATGCCTTAAGAATTAATTAAAAGCCCATTGGACTTTAATTAAATTGACATTGGATGTTAATTGGGCCTTTGAGACCCATTAGATTGGATTTAGAATCTAAGTCTAAAAGGCACATAAATAAGTGTAATTATTTAATTTGGAATTAAATTAGAATAAGTATTGAATACAAATTAAATTGGATTTAAAATTGTAGTTCGATATAATTCAAGAATATGCACTTTGAGTACTTATTCTTAAACGAGTTGGACTCGCGCAAATCAAATCGTTGTTTGAATATTGGATGGTCATTAATTCAAAGATTAATTAATTGGATTAGATTGATTGAATAACATGCTTTGTGTGAATACATGGATGTATTGTATGAATAATGTATATCAGATGGATATTAGAAGGGTGAGAGCAATTTTGGAAATTGTTGTAATAAATTTAGAATTTATTAAATTGGACCTGCGTGTCCAGCCTTTTATCTATTGACTCTTTGTATTTCTCTTCTCACCAATTCCCTTCAATGATAATGAAGTTTCTTTAATGTATTATGTAATTGGGTAGAAGTTAGAATTGTGCTAGCTGGGGAGAGGAAATAAAGAGATTTGTTCTAGGAACAATTTGTTAAATATCCATCCGCATATCATTATTATTTATTTCGCGCCTTATTATGCTTTTAGAATTCATGCTTAAGGGTGTATGATGAGACCTAATCAAAGATAATAAATTGGTTGCCAATTTACGTGAAAAACTCTCAATCAATATTAAGCGTTTTCCTTCCATTGAGTGGTTATCCCTCAAGATCCAAGATTGGCATTGGTTTGTTGGCCAAAGTCAAGATCAATGTCCATCGCGGATGTGTTTGAACCACGAAAGCTTTGTTCCATATCGCATGTCTTAGGCAAGTTGTGACTTGTTGGCCAAAGTCAAGGTCACTTTTGTTCATCGATATGGATTACGAAGCTTTCCCACTGTCAATGGGTCCCGCTTAATGGAATCATTAAGCTTGTTGAACCAAAGCCAAGGCTTAGTTGATTCAGAGGAAAATGTTAGGAAATATATTGGATATATTGACATATATATTGTATATATGTTTCGGACTTGGAGGTCCACCTACCAGATCTAGGAATTGGATGGGATCCAATTGATCTTAGAGATCTACCTAGTTAAATATCATACAGCTTGTTGGCCAAAGTCAAGGTTGTGTGTTATTTAACGGGATCCTAGCCCACTAAGAAACTAAGTTTCCCGAGTACTCAACAGAGGGTTAGAGGCTCGTCGAAAAATAGTGGGAGGCCAGTATTGAATTTGTAATTTCGTTCAAATACTTGCCAAATACTAGCTTTTAAATTATTTTCGTCGTTTTATATATTATTAGTTGGACTAATATTTTATTATTTTATTTTAACAGTTGGACTGTACCCATAATCGTTAATTGAATAGTTAGACTATTGCAATTAAGATGGCTGGAAAGATCAATGTTAGGGATATTATCATGGGCGAAAATGTCTTTAACGGTGCGAACTTTCCTGACTGGGATATGAACCTCAGGATTGTCCTGGGGGCCGAGAAGATGCTCTATACAATAGAGAGACCTCTCGGGCCTAAGTCCGGAATTGAGCAGCCGCTTGAGCTTGAGCTTTGGAAGACTCACAGTGATGACAACTCAACTGCTCAATCTGTCATGCTTGCTGCAATGACCCCATAATTTCGTCATCAAAACAAGGGATTGGATCCCTATGAAATGATGTTGAAATTAATGGACCTTCACTGATCTAACCTTAGATCGCAAAAGTACGAATTACAGAAGAAGTTTTTTCGCTCTCGTATTTCAGAGGGTACATCTGTTGAGCACCATGTATCGCAGATGATTGCTGACATCGAACAGCTGGGAAAGCTAGGCATAGTCTTCGAGGCTGAGACTTCCATAGATTTGATCTTACAGTCTCTTCCTGACAGTTGGGCGGGTTCATCATGAACTACAATATGATGAACCAAGAAAATACTCTTGGAGAGTTGATGGCAATGCTGAAAGAGGCAGAAAAAGAGCTTTTAAAGGGCAAGAAGCGCGAGGCGCACTTCGCTTCGACATCTCAGAATGCCAAGGCTTGGCCGAAGGCTTCTGGAGGTGTGAAGAAGAAGAAGAAGAGAAAGGGCAAGGCCAAATCATCAAAGTCTTCTGGGAAGGCAAATGACAAATCCCAAGATGTCTGCCTACAGTGTGGCAAACGGGGTCACTGGAAGCGTGACTGCCGTGAGTACAAGGCGCACATGAAGGAAGTGAAAGCGGGCAAGGCACCGACTTCAGGTATGTTTGTTATTGAAATAAACATGTCTACTTCTAGTTTTAAAAATTGGATTTTTGATTCTGGTTGTGGTACTCATATATGTACTGATGTGCAGGATCTGCAGATTAGCAGGAGACTGGCTTCAGAAGAGATCGACCTCCGAGTTTGGGACTAGAGTCGTCGTTTTGGCTGTTGGGACCTATATTTTGGAACTGCCATCGGGGCATGTACTTAATTTATCAAAATGCTATTATGTACCTAGTTTGACTAAAAACATTATATCTGTATCTTGTTTGACCCAATGTGGGTATACTTTTGTATTCAGAAACACA